>JAOANK020161264.1:0-17083 GCA_026257165.2 Telfairia occidentalis
AATGTTGGTTAGCTAGGTCAAAGAGTTTGACCGGTTAATCTCAAATCGTTGGAGCTCATGATCTATAGGTCCATTAGATCCCTCAGCTAGCTCATATCGGATAACACCTTTGAATAGTGTGATGAATGAATTTGAAATCTTCAAATTCGGTTTAGGGAGAACACGTTAAATATATACGATATATTTAACCTATTGACGTTTTTTTACGAATTAAACGATTAAAGGGAGTTGAAAACAACATTTAAATGAGATTTAAATATTGGATATATGAATAGAGATTCCTATTCAGAAAAATAGTTTTTCAAAAATTGGGATCGGCTGCAAAATAATATTATTTTAATATTTGATATTAAAATAATTAAAAAATTAAATTAAAAATATTTTTTAATTTAATATTAGATTTTCAATTTATGAAATTGAAAATAAAAAATAGAAAAGAAAAAAAAAACAGAAAAGAAAAAGGACAATGGAATTTGGTGAAATTCCATTTCCTTCACCCTTTTTCTTCATCACTTGCCACCTCCAAAATTCCTTGCTACCTCACCATGATTGAGTGTCAATCAAAGGTGAGGTATTTGTGCATGAAATCCTTTATAAATGAGGATCATTTTCGTGCAAAAGAATGATTGATGATCAACATCATTTTAGCTCCCAAGTGTTGGTGTTCATGTGTTGAACAATAACCAACTCTCATCTTTTTTCCTCCCAAATTCATAAATCAAAGGATCCCACCATCCCGATCCAAGGCCGGGGAATAGTTGAGAAGACTCTAGTGGTGGTCCAGAACGTGTTCGTGATCCATTTCGCTATAGATCAAGGGAGAATTCAAGCTACAATGGTAAGTGTTACTACTTCTCTATTTTTCTCCCTTCAAAGCATGATTTTGTCCTTTTAATTAAGCTTATTTGAGTTTATATGATCCTATTCCGCATCATATGTATGGTGATACATCGTTCAACTACTAGTATGACAGTAGTGATGATGGTGAAGAGGGTAGTTCATTGCAATTATGATATAAAAGAAGAAGAGAAGAGAAAGTTCTTTAGAAGTGACAAATGATGTGGATTGATACTTATGTGAACCTAGTGAGGAAGTCAATGAGGATTTTGATGTTTTATCTTCGTGGAAATTGAATGGGCCAAATACTGTATTTTATCAAAGATTGCCCAAGATGTTTTGGCAGTTCTAGTATCTACTGTGGCTTCTGAATTTGCATTTAGCACTAGAGGAAGAATTCTTTATTGTTTTAGAAACTCTTTGACTCCTAATACAGTGGAAACTTTAATATGTACACAAAACTGGATTCATGGTAACTCAACACTATTAGATCTTCCCCCACAACTTGAAGAGTTGGACACTTGTGGTAAGATAGAGTCAGTAATTAATTAATTTTTTTTCAATTATTTTAGATCTAAATCAAATAGTATATGATTTTTTTTTTGGTTAGTTTTTTCAGAGATGAGATCTCTTTCTATTCACAAATAATTAGCCTTGCTAGATTGATGATTTTAATTATAAGCATTTGTTTAATGTTGCATATTGTTTTCTTTTTCTTATGTACAATTTTATTTTCAACTAAAATTTTTGTTTGTTGTATTTGAATTTTCAGGACTGAGCACTAAAAAGTTAAAGCTCGAGATTAGAGAACTAAAGCTCGTCAATTTTTAGGGTGTTTCAAATTAAGGACTTAACGTTGTAATTTTAAATTTGAAATTTGAATGATAACGATTTATTTTGAAGTTTATTTAGATAATTGTAATAGACTTTTTAACCACTATTTCTTATGATTATTATGTTTGAATACAATTGAAATTTTTAGTAGTTGTTATCCAAATAAATTTGTTAATGTTGTAGATTTATATAAAAACTAAGGTATAATGTACTACATAAAAAAAAGTTGACATTTAAGCATTTTTTTTTAAATCACTAACTTTTTTCAAAAAATTAAAAAATTAAAAAATTAAAAAAAATGGACAACCCAACCCAACCCAACCCAAAATTATAAGGGTTGGGTTGGATTGGGTTGGGTTACAATCCTAAATAGGGTTGCTCAGGTTGCCAACCCGGCCAACCTGAAATTTCAGGTTGGTCCAAAAAAGGCCCTCTAACCCGACCCAACCGAACCCATGTACAACTCTAAATAAAACTAAAAACTGAATGGAACTAATAGGTGAATCAAATTCAATTTCTTTCAATATCAAATCAACAAAACTTTCAAAAACCATAACTTCATCGACCAAATTTTTACTAATTTGTATTTAACATAGCAACGTTTACCATCCCATTGACCATTATGAAAAATAACTATTGCAATCTTAGCCATGGCTACAAAAATTGCAAAAAAAAAAAAAAAAAAAACAGTGACTAAGTTTCAATAGAGGCACAACTAATATAAACAAATAAGGTAGATCACATATATACTTAATAAAAACTTATAAGTACAACAAATAAACAAAATCTGTGACACAACTGATATACACAAATAAGGTAGATCAATGATATACTTAAAACTACAACTGATAAACAAAAGTCAAAGCATATCACTATGACTGATATACACAAATAAACAAACAATAAAAGAAACAACTGATATACATATAAGTAAATTATTGGTATATATTCTAAACAACTGGAGAAACAAACAAACAATATAAAAGAAACAAGAAAATTACAAAAACAAAGAACAGAACAAAAATATTGCCACGCAAGAGCATAAAGGATGGTTGTGAACCAGAGAAAATTGACCGACAACTCAAAAAAAAAGAACGAAAAAAAGGAACAAAAACGAGAAAAATAAAAAGTAACCAAACACAAACAAGAAACAAAAGAATTGATTATCCACAAACTAAAACAATGATCTAAAAAGGCGAAGAAACAATGAAATAACTAAAAAACGAATCTATTTGCAATTAGAGAAAATAGCGCGAGATCAATGAACTAACTCTAGAGATTGAACATATCGGAGAAAAATCAACGGAATAGAAAAATCGCATGAACAAACTATTTGTGATCAGAAAAAATAGGTGAGATCAATGAACTAACCCAGTTGATTAAAGCGATTGATTGAAATAAGTGAAAGAGAAAAATCACATGAACAAATTAGAATGAAGCGATCGATTAGAACCGAGTGATTGGTTTATTTACCAAAGAAATCGATCTCAATCGAAAAAGGAAAAATCGCCAAAGAAGAAAGGAGAAAATTACGGGAAAAAAGATTTTCTTGTCTGAGAAGGGTAAAATTAGAAATAAAAAATAAAAAATTCTTATTTCAATTTTTTGCCATATTTGCAAAATCAATATGCAGCTGATATATTTGCAAATATATCAAAAAGATTTGCTACCCATTACAAATCCCCATAACCTTTTCAAAAAAGAGAGAGAGAAAAAAAATAGAATAACTTAAATTAAGTATTTAAAAAGCTTAGATAGTCAAAACATTTATTAGACTAGCCTATTACCACGGGCATTGCACGTACCATTTTTTTTTATTTTATTTTTAATGAATATCAATAAAAGATTAAGAAAATACCACTATTTATTAAAAAAAATAATAGTAATAAAGAATAATTAAGTGTCTATAAAAACAATGAATTTAACACAAGTTTGTTTGTGAAATAATTGTGTGGAAGAAAACTTTATTTTATAAATCTAAAGAGAGAAAAGTTATAAAAAATTTGAAATTCAAACTTAAAGTTTTATATAATTAATTATAACTAAAGATTAAATATTTTAAGATAGTGAGCAAACAAAATCTTTTTATATTCAACCTTTTTAAATTCTATAAATTTATCAACCATAATAAAGCTAACAATTTTTTCTTTTTAAAATATAGATACTCGTATTTTTCACATTTAAAAGTTAATTTTATTTATTTGTATTTATATTATATTTATTTTTGTTTTCAATTCATGAATATAATATATTACTATTATAAAAATTGCTGTGAATCTGCTTGGTTTTATGGATTATTATTGGTTTCAAGCTTATTCTTTCTTTCTTCCTTTTTTGTTATACCTAGCCTGAAAGCTCAAGGTTGGAGAGTCTTTTAACTAACTTCTTCTTGTATGAGCATTTGCTTAGGTGCCCTTATTGCGTAATAAAAGAGGTTTTAAGTTGTAATAGAAGTATCGTAGAATTCCTACTTTTGTTTGCATAGCCATATAAAAGTTGAATCCCAACATCGAAGTACAGTGGAATCCCTATGGCTTTTGCATTGTGATACTTTAATGTCATTCTCTACTTTTTATTTCTACTGGCAGCATGCAACATGGAACAAGGTTATTTCTACTTGAAATTTTTGTCTCTAGAATCGAAGTCTTGAATCTGAGATAAAAAGCCAATCCTCTTTAATCGGAGTGGTTTCTTATAGATCTACTAGAAATTAAATTCATAAGAACTGGTGTCAAATTATTTTACTCTGGATTCTAAGAAGGGAATGGCTTCAAAGAGGGAATCTTGAAGTGGGTTCAAATAAGGGATTGATAGATGCCGACTCCCATCAGTGACTAATGTTATTTGAAACTGATGTGGTTCAATCAAGAAAGTGAATGTGGTTCAATCAAGAAAGCGATGGATGATTTCAAATAAGTAACACAAATGATGATCATGTTAACTTTTATGGCCAAAACAAATAAGTTTAAGAATTCATATTCTAAGTCTGAAACTTAGTCTATTTGCTGCTTTAAGAACTCATACGATGACTATGTTTTCATTTGTATGACAAGTGTAGTTTTTGATGATTATGCTTTCATTTGCATGTCAAAGGTAATTTTAGTTGGTTCTTTAGAAAAATACTAAAGGAAAAGAAAAATAATTTTAGGAATAATCGTCCATAATAATTTCATTGACCTCTTGGGTATTTATAAAATACAGAAGCTTAAAATAAACTCAAGTGAGACCCGAGAGGGAGTCAAAAGTTTGGAAGAAAAGAATTTTAAGCGATCAAGCGTATGGGCCTTTGTAAATAGATCAACAATCTGAGTAATGGTGGGAATGTATTCTAGACGGATATCCTTGCGAACAACACGTTCACGGACAAAATGAAAATCAATTTCTACGTTCTTGGTGCGAGCATGAAAAATAAGATTAAAAGCTAATTGAATGGACAACTGATTATGACACCATAGAGCAGGTGAGGCATAGAGATACAAACGAAGATCCTTATAGAGTTGGCATAACCAAGATAGTTTAGCAGCATTAGCAGCGAAAGCCCGATACTCAGCCTCCTTAGAAGAACGAGACATAGTGGATTGTTTCTTGGCACACCAAGAAATGTGATTAGAACCCAAGAAAATGACATAACCTGTGGTAGAGCGTCAGTTGGCTACATCACCAGCCCAATCATAGTCCGAAAAGGCATGAGAAGACAAAGAACCAGAAATAAATGTAAGACTAGTATGAATCGTCCCCTTAACATAACACAAGATACATTTGACAACAACCATATCAAGAGAGGTTGGAGAGTGCATATGTTGACAAACTTTATTAACAACAAAACAGATATCTAGGTGAGAGAAAGTAAGATACTGTAGAGCACTAGCCATTTGACGATATAAATGAACTTTAGAGGTGGAACAAGACAAACAATAGTAGACGACTTAAGTGCACTGGGAGTGGCACAATGATTGGCATCCTGAAGACCAAAGCAATGCATTAAGTCATGAACATACTTTGCCTAAGAAATATGAAACCCAGATGCGGTAGGCACAATCTTCAAGCCCAAGAAATATTTGAGACTGCCAATATCTGTCATATCAAAAGTAGACTGCAAGTGCAAGATAAACTTGTCAACAAACGCAAGATCATTGCCAGTAAGAATGATATCGTTAACATAAAGAAGTAGGTAGGTAATAGAGGTGCCCACACGATGAACAAATAAAGAAGGATCAACATGAGAAGCAACAAACTCAAAGATGCTAGTATTGTGAGTAGTAAAACACTCAAATCAAGCATGAGGCATTTATTTCAACTCATAGAGAGACTTATGCAGACGACAGATATGCTGAGGAAACTGAGAGTCAACAAATCCTTGAGGCTAAGACATGTATACCTCTTTAGTCAGAGAACCATGAAGAAAGACATTCTTAACATCAAGCTGGCGAAAAGGCCAAGAAAAGGAAGCAGCTACAAGTAACACCAATCAGACAATAGGCTTCTTAACAACGGGGCTAAAAGTTTCACATAATCAAGACCATGCTCTTGATGAAAACCCTTTGCAACTAAACGAGCTTTAAATCGAGCAACAGAACCATCAGTGTTTCGCTTGATCCTATAGGCCCATTTGTAGTCAATCACATTCTTATTTGGTGGTAAAGGAACAAAAGATCAAATGTGCTATTTTTGTGAGGCAATAAACTCGTCATGCATTGCATCTTGCCATTCAGGTAGTTTACACGCAAAAGTGAATGGAGTAAGCTAACTTAAGTTGGAGGAAGTAAGATCAAAAGCAAAGGCCTTACGTATAGAAATACTAGATTTGGACTGTGTCTGAATATGGTGAGTATTAGATGAAGTTGTAACAATGGAAGGTGGGTCAGGCCAGAACAAGTAAAAGTCGGCAGGAGAAGGGTCGTAAAAGTTGTCGTAGAGTAGAGGGAACAACTACTGTCAATGCTGGTGCAATCGAATCAGGCAAAGACGACAGCACAATAGGAGCAACCACAACAGGTGTCGAAACAGCAGCAACAAGAGGTGAGGGATCAACACTAGTCACAAGAGAGATAGAAGGGGAAGAGGAAAGAGAGGTCAAAGTAGAGGCAGTAGGAAAGGCATGATACCAAAAATATAAAGGAAGTACAAGAAAGTAAGGAGATGACAATTTCAATGATGTGAAATACAGTAGTAGCAAAGGCATGACCAGAAATATAAAGGAACAAAAGCACGAGAAAGTAAAGATATGGCAATTTCAATGATGTGTCGATGTTTACGTTTAGCAACACCATTTTGTTATGGAGTGTAAGGACATGAGATATGATGCATAATACCACCAGAGTCAAATAGATAATGCATAGAAGAATTAACAAACTCTCCACCATCATCGCTCTAAACAATTTTGAGCCGAGAGTTAAGTAAATTCTCAACAAACGATTTAAACTTATCAAATATAGAGAAAACATCATATTTATGTACCAAAGGAAAAATCCACGTATATCGAGAAAAATCATCAATAAACAAGACATAATACCGAAAACAATTAAAGGAAAGTTTAGGGGAAGGACCCCATACATCACTATGAATGATATTTAATGAACTTACTTCAATAGTACGAGACCAAGAAAAGGAAAGTTTACACATAGTACCAGACAAACAATGCGGACAGATACATTGGTCAAACATACGTGAAAAAGCAATACAAGAAGTTTTGTGCAATAAATCATGCATCGTTTTATTCAGATGACCTAACCTATCATGCCATAAATGAAAATCAACATTCTTGAGATGTGCCATGTACCCATGGACAGTCGAAGGAAAGTCGACAACGAAGAGTGCAAAATTGGGTAGAGACCATTTAAGCTAGCGCCCTGAAACATGGTGGTTCCTGAACGATGATCCTAAATGGAGACGAAATCAGAACCAAATAGGAAAACACAATTATTATCACTACAAAATTGATTGACGAAAAGTAAGTTGGAAGTAATACTAGGAACACGTAAAAAGTTATTTAACACAAAGAAAGAGGAATGAGAGGTCAAAATACCAGAACCGGAGTGAGTGACTGGTAAGGCTTGCCCACTACCAAGTGTTACATGTTTTTCACCATTATAGTCATTTGCAATCGTCATGTTGCCAAATCCGATGTCAAGTGGGCATTGCAGCCACTATCAGACAGCCAAAAGGAGTTGTCCCCACTGGACCGAAAGGTAGAGATGGTGAGTGTAGGAAGTTGAGCTGGAGGAAAGCGACCTTGAAATGCATGGTTTATACGATTGTAGTAGTCAACTGCATTGTGTCCAAATTCCTAACACGTAATCTGGTTAGATTGAGGAGTGGTGGACATAGAGGAAGATTACTGACCAGGAGTAATCGAGGTAGGAGGTGAGTTGACTGTGTGAGGACCACCTGAAGTGCCAGCCCTGCTGTGGTCCTCCTGAAGTGCCAGCCCTACTGGATGGAACAGTACTGCCTAATGCAAAACTACCTGGAGGTCCACGAGCATGATTCTGACAATCGCGGGAAGACCCACAATTGCGACCAAAAGAATTGCCGGAAGGCAAAAAATTGGCAACCTTCGTAGTAGGTTGGAATAAAGCCTCAACACCCTTAGATTGGAATAAAATGGCAGTTTCTTTAGCTTTGAGCGATACATGAAGTTCTTCAAGATAAACAAGTGTAGCACACGTTCGTAAAGACGTGCGGAAGGCATTGTATTCTTGGGGCAACCCATTTAATGTGTAAATGAGCATATCTTCATCATTAATATGCATGCAAACAGAATTTAGTTTATCTTTAATAGACTTAATTAGCTAAACATAGTCATTAATTGACTCAGTACCCTTCTTGCCTTTTGCAACTCAGTCTTAAGATCAATAAGCATTCAAGGAACTCCCAAACTTGTTTTGATGTAGTGTAGCCGACCACCAAGTACAATGTTGATTGTGACAAGGTGGCGTTAATAAGGGTTCGAAGTGCATGATCTTGAGAGAGCCATTAATCATATTTTTGGTTGACATCAGGTATTCCATTGGAATCATCAATGTATTGTGCTGGACAAACACAAGAACCATCAATATAGCCAAACAAATGATGGGCACGGAGAATGGCATCAAGTTGATAGTGCCAAAGTGTATAATTAATTGCATCCAATCAAACTAAAACAAAAGTGCAAATATTAGATTAAAAAAATAGTGGAGAGTGAGAAAATTATAGCTCAAGTTGAAGAGGCACAACAAAGGACCCGGATGTTAATGCAAAATTGATTGGGAGTTGTCAGACTGTAATGGTAGAAACCTAGGCACCTATGGAAGCCGTGAGAAGCGACGATGATTGGGCACGTGCGGTTTGTTGTTTGTTAGCCATGGCAAAGCAATAGTGACTAATTTGTGGCTGTGAGCTGTTATACCGGCACGAGGGAGCTAGGCGAACAAAATTTGGGCTTGTGCTGATATGGAAGTGGAATAGCGGATCAAGGTAAGATCTGCGAACTGGATCTAGATGGCGATCTGGACACGGATCTACGAACTAGTGTAGCTGGGTGTGGATTTGGGCGTGGTGAAGGGTGTGGAGTTGCAGAACTGGGCAGTCTAGGCAGTTGGAGATATGGGCGTGGTAGACGAAACAACAAATCTGAGAATGATTTGGGCGCAGAGTTGCAAGCCCGAATGTAAGGCGCAGTGAATCTAAGCACTGCATATCTGAATTACGGGTAGCTGGCTTTGTGAAATGGCTAGATCTAAAAGTAGGGCGAGCGGCGCTGCAAGTAGATGATCTGGACGCTTCAGACCTTCGAGGCTGTGAGCAACGACTAGATCTAAGAGCAGGGCGAATGGCGCTGCGGGTAGACGATCTAGACGCTTCGGACCTTCGAGGCTGTGCGTAATGGATAGATCTAGATCTGAGGCAACGTCGGACGTGCAAATGGCACAGATGGACTATGTAAGCGACAAAATCGGCGACAACAGCTTGACCGAGCATATGCGGCGGCTTGAAAAAGAAAAGAGAGAAAACCCTACTGACATTTGTCCTTTAGGACTTTGATGCCATAAAATATTTAAGGAAAACAAAAATAATTTTAGGAATAATCACTCATAATAATTTCATTGACCTTTTGGGTATTTATAAAATACAAGAGTATAAAATAAAATAGAATCTAAATAGATACAGATGCAATATATTTAACACTTTAAGCAATGAAGTTGTGGGTACTCTTATTGTTGGATCGAGATCATTTTGAAGGATCTTTGTGGTTCTGTTAGTTGATTAATTACTGTGTTCAAGAATATTGATTGTTGAATTGAGGCCTTTTCATCACATGATTTTGTTGACAGCTACTGTTAAAGAGAAAAACGTAGAGGAAAGCAAGGAGAAGTATGAGGAGAAGGAGAAAGGGTTTTTCTTTTTCTTTTTCTTTTTTTTTTTTTGTTTATGTTTGTTACATTGTTGTAGTTTAAGAATCATAATGCAATATTATAAGATAGAGAATTTTGATTTTGATGAATTACGCTGTAATTTTTTTCCCCTTTTGGAACAATTATAGTTTTGAATGATAGACCTTGCAATATTTTTCGTTGTCTATGCGTGCAACTAACAATTTTTTTTTATTGAATTATTAGAAAAAAGATGACAGGCATTGCCCGTCATTAAAAATTCATAATGATGAACAAAAGCCTTTAATACCCAACACTTTTAATGTCAAACATTGCCCGTCATTAAAAGCATTCTTCATGTCTGCAGGATAATTAAACAACAAACTCCCTTACTCTATATACATTTAAACTATATAAGTTAGTGAAATATTTACCTCATTAGATGATCTACCTCCTTGTGTCCTTGCGTGGTTTTGATACAGTTTTCAAACATAAAAAATTTATCCTTTCACGATGACATCTTGCAGTGCAACTTCTTTAGTTTTTCCCGAGTTTCCTTGTGAGCCTTCATTTCTGCATGCATTTTTTCTTTCAATGTTGAAACCTTGGCTTCCAATGTACAAACCTCAACTTGCAATTCTTTTACATGCTATGTTGGACCTGACAATGAAGAGCCTCCTTTATGTGATTTTGGTTTTGGGACCCAACTAAGGCCTTTAACATGGCCTAATCAAGAACCCAACCTATTTTCACAAATCTCCTACCTTGGAATTGGTTGGGACCCTTATGCTATCGGGGCATCTCTAAGCTCTAACATTTTAACTTGCAATTTGAATTACACGTTATAAAAGTATATGAGATATATTCAATACTTAAGTAAATTTATGTCAAAATAGAACTTATATATGTTTGTCTTGCCTTCTCATTCACCCATCCTTTGCCCTCAATAAATCTTGTCTAATGAAATAAGTCCACTCGACCAATATCGATGCTCTCCTTTGCCTTTTGTAAGTGAAATTATATGTTCTAAAAGATCATTACAAAGCAAATAAAACATAAATCAAAATTTACCAATTCTTGTCGAAGTCGAATAAATGCTTTTGAACAACCTCGTTGATTGATGGGGAGTTTTGCTCAGTTATTCTTGTTTGTCTTCATAATCTTCTAATAGAATAATAATATATCAGTAATAAAATGAGAATTATATGATAACATGAGAAATATCATTGGAAAAATGCCACATACTTTCCACGCATCAGCCTCCCATCCATTGTAGAGTTTATTCCAATATATTTCCTTAACTTTATCATGTGGATTTTGCACAACCCTTCTCATGTGTGGAGAACTTCTTATAATGCTTCCACATGTCTGCCCTCAATTCTTTTAAAGATGTTTGAATTAGTCTTTCCATGAATTCTGTACTGAATTATTTTTTGTTCCATCTATTTTTATATACCTACTTTCTTTCTCTTTATTTTTTTTTCCGATAAATGGAACCTATAAGAGTAAAAAAAAGAAGAATATAGATAGATGAGGGGAGATAAATAATAGGAAAATGAAAAATAAATAACCCAAAAAACTGAGAATATAGTAGTAAAATAAAGATTTGTTTTAATAAGAAATAGTAGATTAGAACATATATTATGTCAAATAAAAAAAAGTAAGAAAAACATAAATAAAGAAGTTCATGAGTAAAAAAAAGTAAAAATAAAATTCTAGCACTTTGCTCTCTTTCTTTTTTACAGGATTTTTGAGAAAGAAATGGAATGAGCAAATGGAAAAAGACGAGCATGTTGTTTGAGGTGTTGATCCTTGGGAATAAACTCTACTAAGTGCAACCTCCAACTATGCATGAGCATCCATTTTTTTAACTCACTCCATTTCTCTATTTTCACCCATTTTTTTGTAATTCTTTATGGAACTCTCTCTCTATCTCTCTATGTATGTGTGTGCATATGTCTCTCTCTCTATATTTTTTTTGTGTATCTTCCTTGTGCATATTTCGTTTCTCTCTGTATCTCCCCCCACTTCTACGTAAAAGAAAAGGTTTATATAGCCTAAACTTTTTTTTTTTTTTGAGGTAAATTTTACTGGCTAGTTTTTTGGACTTGAAATCATACCCCATCAAGCCATACCAAAAAAGAGAGTAGAATTTGGGAACAAATTCAAAATTCAAAACCAAATTTGTTCCTTTTATTTTCTTTGCAAACACCAAACAAAAGTCAAATTGAATATTTCAAATTAAAGGTAAAGAAACAATTTAATTTACAAAATAAAAGAATGTGACATTCAAAATTAATTACCACACTTATTAAAAAAAAGATTAATTTTAAAGCGAACTGGGCAAAAATCCATGGCTCCAGTTAGTGTGGTTGTTATTGCAATTTTACGACTCACCATCACAAGCAATAAGGTTTTGGCGCCACTACCAGGGATTAGTTTAAATTTTGACCTATTCAAGTTTGATTATTTTGGTGAATTGGAGCTTTATTTACACTGATTCAATTTCTTTGCGATTGCAACAACTGGTGTATGAACAATAATTCTAATTTAGAGGTTGAGTTTGATCTAGAAATCAAAAGGACTTTCAGGAGAAGGAGAGGGGAGCTAAGGAATAGAGTGAATCCGATGGATTAACAACAACAATCTATGCTTTCTAGAGGACCTGTAGAGTAGGTGAATCAACAACCTAACAAAGGAGGAGTTTAATTACTTGGAGTAGCGATGCAATAGCAAATTAGACTAGGGGATTAGGTTGAAAACCCTATTCTTTTAGCTAATGACAGGGAGAGAGCTATCAGAGACTATGCAGTCCCCATGTTTGATGAATTAAATTCGGCGATAATCAGGCAAAATATTCAGACAACAAATTTTGAGATCAAGCCGGTTATGTTTCAGATGTTGTAGACAATAGGTCAATTTTATGGCTTTCCTCCAGAAGATCCACATTCACACTTGAAAAATTTTCTGGGAATTAGTGATTTATTTGTGATCTATTGAGTTTCTAAGGATGCTCTTAGATTATCTTTGTTCTCTTATTTCTTGAGGGATGAAGCAAAAGCATGGTTAATTACCTTTGCTCCAAGATCCATCACCACTTGGAATGATTTAGTAGAGAGGTTTATAACCAAGTACTTTTCTTCTACAAGAAATGTCAAACTTGGAGCTGAGATTGTATCTTTCAGGCAGTACCTAGATGAAACTTTTAGTGATGCTTGGGAAAGATATAAAGAACTCCTTAGAAAGTGCTCTCATCCTGGTTTGCCTTACTATGTTCAACTTGAGACATTTTATAATGGGTTAAATTCAGCTACACTGAACATGATAGATGTTTGAACAAATGGTTTTTTACTGTCAAGAACTTACAATGAAGCATATGAAATTCTGGAAAGAATATCAATCAACAACTGTAAGTGGTATGATGCAAGAACAAATCCTAGAAGAAGACCACAAGGAGGAACAAAAGTAGATGCGCTAACATCCATTCAGGCAGACATAGCTTCTTTGACAAACATGATCAAAACAATGTTACATCTCAGAACGCTACTATAAATCAAGTCACGATGGAGTCATGTGTTTTCTGTGGAGAATGGCATACGTATGAGTTTAGCCTCAGTAATCTAGCATTAGTCTGCTACATAAGTGGAAATAATCCTCATTCTAACACCTACAATCTTGTGAGGAGAAATCAGCCCAATTTCGCTTGGAGTCAAGATGAACCATGATCCTCCAGCACTGTAGAAGGAGAATTATCAACTTGGATTTGGGCAGCATAATCAAAAGTTTGTGCTATAGTAGAATAGGTAATTGCCCTAGTAAAACTCTGTCAATTCACTAGAGAACTTGATGAAGATATATATGGCTAAGAACGATGCAATTATTTAGAGCCAACAAGCTTTGTTGAGAAATTTAGAAATCCAGATTGGACAATTGGCAAGTGAATTAAAGACTTGACCTTAAGGACAACTTCTTTCGGATACTGAAAATCCTAGGAGGGAAGGTAAAGAGCAACTACAATCAGGAGAACTTAGAAGTGGAAAGCCTTTAGCTAGATCAAGTTCTTTGAGCCAACAAAAGAGTGTAAATCAGAATTTTGTTGATAAGCAAGAAAGCATTAGCAGTTAGATAAGAATTGAAGAAACAATAGGAGAAAGAGTGGAATTAGAGGAAGTTCCTAAAACAAAACCTCTAGAACCCTAGAAATCTATTTCTGTTGTTCCTTTCAAACCTCCACCACCTCTCTAGTAGCGAAGACTCAAGCAGAGAACTCAAGAGGTCTAGTTTAAGAAATTTTTAAAGGTTTTGAAACAACATCATATAAACATACCGTTGGTAGAAGCTTTGGAGTATATGCCAAATTATGTGAAATTCCTTAAAGACATTCCGATCAAGAAGAGGTTGGGAGAGTATGAGACAGTAGCTTTGACTGAAGAATGCAGCGCCATCCTAAAAAGTAAGTCACCTCACAAGGTTAAAGATCCTGAATCATTTACCATTCTTGTTTCGATTGGAGGAAAGGAACTGGAAAGAGCACTATGTGATCTTGAAGCGAGTATCAATCTCATACCATTATCCATCTATAAGAAATTAGGTAAGATTGAAGAGCAGGTAGACAAGTTCATATTCCTATTCGATTTCATCATTTTGGGCTATAAAGTTGACAAGGACGTGCTCATAATCTTGGCAAGACCTTTTCTAGCTGCAGGAAGAACACTGATCGATGTTCAAAAAGGAAAGTTGACCATGAGAGTGAATAATAGGAGGTGAAGTTAGTGTGTTTGATGCCATGAAATATGAAGCTGAAGTTGAGGAATGTTTAGCAATGCAATTGCTAGAGGAATTTGTAGAAGATGCATTCGAGATAGAATTACTTGAGCAACACATTCAGCAGTTTAGGGATGGTATGTCTATGGATGCAGAATGTAAAACCAATTGTTCTGAGATAGAAAATACAAAGGTATGTGAGATTTCATATTAAAAGAAAATATTTGAAACTTTAGATTTGAATGATAGGAAGTTTTCACCTATAAAGATATCTGTTGAGGAAGCACTGAGTTGAAGCCCTTACCATCACATTTAAAGTATATTTATCTCGGTGAGAAAGAAACACTACCTATTATTATTGCAGTAGATTTAATGTTGGAAGATGAAGATAGATTAATTCAGTTACCAAAGCAATACAAGAAGGCTATTGGCTGGACTCTAGTAGACATTCAAGGTATCAGTCCATCTTTTTGTATGCATAAGATCAATTTGGAAGATGAAAATTTTAAGTCTGTTCAGCAGCAGAAAAAATTGAATTCGGCTATAAAGAGGTTGTGAAAAAAGAAATCATCAAGTGGTTAGACGCTGGAATTATTTATCCTATTGTAGACAATATTTGGGCCAGTTCTGTTTAGTGCACGCCTAAGGAAGGAGGAATGACTATGATCACAAATGAAGCCAACAAAATCATCCCTACTAGAATAGTGACAGGTTGGAGAGTACGTATAGATTACAGGAAGCTAAACATATCTACATGTAAATATCACGTCCTTTACCTTTTTAATGATGAGATGTTGGATAGGCTCGCAAGTCAGATGTATTATTGCTTTTTGGATGGTTATTCTGATAATAACCAAATTAGCATAGCTCCTAGTGATCAAGAGAAAATCTTAACCGTACGGTACATTTGCATTTAGGAGAATGTCGTTTGGTCTCTAGAATGCCCCAACAACTTTCTAAAGGTGTATGATGGCTATTTTATCTGATATGGTTGAATCAATCATGGAAGTGTTTATGGATGATCTTTTAGTCTTTGGGAATTCATTCACCATGTATTTAGATAATCTAGATAAAGTTTTAAAGAGATGTGAAGAGACAAATTTGGTTTTAAATTAAAAAATGTCACTTCATGGTAAAGGAAGACATTATTCTAGGCCATAAGATTTCTAAAAAAGAATAAAAGTGGATAGAGCAAAGATTGAAATCACTGAGAAGATGGAACCACCAACTTCTGTTAAGGGAATTAGGAGTTTCCTTAGCCATGCAGGTTTTTATCGAAGGTTCATCAAGGATTTTTCTAAAATCTCTAAACCTTTTTGCATGTTATTAGAAGCTAACAGATCTTTTGAGTTTAATGTAGATTGTTTGAAAGCTTTTATGGTATTGAAGAAGGCGTTGATCACTGCACCATCATCTCATCACCTAGATGGAGTTTACCCTTCGAAATAATGTGTGATGCGAGCGATTATGCTGCATGGGCAATGATCGAACAAAAACATGACAAGATGATTCATCTAATTTATTATGCCAGCAAAACCTTAAATGAAGCAGAACAGAACTACACAACTATATAAAAGGAGATTTTAGCCCTAGTCTTTGCTTTTGAAAAATTTAGACCATATCTGGTAGGTTGTAAAATTACTGTTTTTACAGATCATACGACCATTTGTTATTTGCTTGCATAGAAGGATGTAAAGCCAAGACTTATTATATGGATACTTCTATTACAAGAGTTTGACCTTTAGATTAAAGACAAGAAAGATTCAAAGAACTATGTTGCATATCATCTTTCAAGAGTTGAGCAAACATAAAAAATGCTGCAAAAACCAGAAACCCGTGACTATTTTTCAGATGAACAATTGTTTACAGTAGCTCAAATTACAGATGATGAAATACCTTGGTTTGTATATATTGTGATAGCACTCTAAAAAGTGCTATTTTAGTGCCTAAATTATAGAGGTTTTGTGCGATTTTAGGTGTACTTTGATGCAATTATTGTTGATTTTGTAGAAATTAATTATTTCGAGGCGAGAATAAAGACTTGAGTCAATTTAGGTTGAAAAACGAGCCTAAGATGAGCAAAAACGGTTAAGTAACGAAGAAATTGGGCCTAGATGAGTGCAGATCCGAGAGGTAGCGTTAAGACGCTATCATTGGGCATCTCAACGCCAAAATCTAGAAGTGATCAGTGTCGAGATGCTATTCATCAGTGTTGTGATGCTGTTGAATGGAGCATCATTGTCGTGTAGCGTAGATATTATTAGCAGGCCACACGGGCGCATCGCCCCCCCCCCCCA
>JAOANK020161367.1:0-17082 GCA_026257165.2 Telfairia occidentalis
ATATATCAAAATATCGACGATATTTTGGTAAAAACGACTTTACCCCCCTCTATCCATTTCGATACCCGCCGATATCCAATATTTCGGCAAAATTCGGCGATTTTTTACTCCTTGGATATACCTAATATGAAGTGTATCAATAATATACGTATATCATTGATATACCCATATGAAGTATATCAATGGTGTACTAAAACAAAGATATACTTGAAATGAAGTATATTAATGATATACTAAATTAGAGATAAATCTAATACAAATTCGCAACATAAAGTTGTGGTAAATCTTATATATTAAGAAAGTTAACAAAAATTGTTTACTTTTTTTTTTACTTATATCAAAAAAGTTAACAAAAACTTATTTCTTGTTTATTTTCTCTCTATTGATTCTTTAACAAAAATTTAGAAGTTGGCTTAAAGAAAAACTATTATCCGTAGGCACAATATGAATTGTTGAAAACTAAATAGAAAAAAGTCGATCCACTATTAAATAGCAAATTAATGATATACTTAATACTAAGTATATCGTTGATATACTTCTTATTACATATATCAAAGACATAGTATAGCGGTGATATACCAGTTGGTATATCACTGATATACCTAATATAAAATTGCACGTTTTATTAAAAAAAAAACGATCTTTTTAAGGGTATTTCAGACTTTTCCGTGTTTTAGTTTGAGCTGCGCTTTAATTTTCTGCTATATTTGCACAATATAAAAGTAGTGGCTAGAGTTGCAATATTCTCTTTTTTTTTTTTTTTTGCCACATTTGAAAAAAAAAATCACCAATTTTGAAATGCTATACTCTTACAAGTGAATAAAAATAAAGCGTGAATCAGTTCCTTGTTTTCGAAGTTAGTGTGATTTAAATTTTGTTTTAAAATAATTTTTTTAAAGATAAAATATAACTATTTTATGTTAAATCATTTTTTGAAGAAAAGTAATTCTTAATTTAAAAAGTAGAAAATAGAAATATAACTATTTTATATTTTGTTCTTTTCATAGGTATTTCTTTGACATTTTTTTTTATAAAATTTACTATTCCTAATTTGATTCAAATGTGATAGTTTTACATTAAGTTGAAGAGAAAGTAAATAAAAAAACAATAACAAAATATATTTTTCAAAACTATTTTTTAATTAAAATATAGAAGCACACATTAAAATAAGAAGTACAAATAGATTGGTAGCATACTCGATGATTTTTTTGCCTACCATAGATCTCATACTACTTGATAAATTAAAAATCTATCACCTCAATTGCTATCAAATCTAACTCGCTCCAATAACTAGGACCACTATAAAATGATATATTCATCTGTCTTTTAAAATTTACGTATCTATTTTTATTATTTTATTTACTTTTTGTTTTGAAAAAATATTTTATTTACTAAATTACCAATTTCTAATATAATATCTTAATCTTATTATTATTATATCATATACGATATATTATTTTTATGGAAATGATATGAGATATATAAAATTTTGAATGAAAGTAAGAGACTCCTCCCTCTATATATTTTTTTTCTTTATTTGAATTTTTAATTTTTAGAACTTATATTTCATTAAACTTTTCATAAAATATATTTAAAAACATATGCACTCAGATAGGCCTTAGGTATTTTTTTTTTTTAATGTTTTTGTACACTAAACCTTAGATCAAACGTTGGTGTCTTAATTTATTTTGATCCTTCGATTGTTAAAATATTATGTTTTAGTTTTCAAATTTGCTTTCATTAGAAATTATCTCAATTCTTCACATTAATTCATATAAACAATGTTATTAGAAAATATGATGTGATATATTTTGGTACATTTATTTGTTGAATCAAACATGCACATAAATAAAATTAAAATTTATCAAAATTAGGTTGTCAATGCATTGGCAACTCACACTAGTTGATAGTTTTTCTAGCATATGGCTTGACGATTTTCCATCTTCGACTATGAAAAGTATTCGTGATGATATTCCATTGTTAGTTTGATTTTCTTTACCCATCTTTATACTAAAAAAAAAGATAAAATTAAAATTTGACAACATAATATATAAATTTGAAATAATAAGTAATTAGATATTGCGTCCTAAATGTTTGTTGAAATTAAAATTTAACTCAAGAATCATCAGTGCACTAAATATTCATTGAAAGAAACATTGAATTTCACATTAGGCTCCACCTTCGTTGTAATTCATGACATATAATTGAGACAGCCTCGTTTGGAGCCGGTTGATAATTCGGCACTACAAGAGAGAACAACAATAAAACAAAACTTCAATATCATAGCAAAAATATATGTAAGAGGAATTCGTTCCAACTTTATGTACAACAACTTCTCTTTTTTTTTTAGATAAGAACTATATGTACAACAACTACATGATAGAAAAAGATATAAAAATTTCATGAAGTCTCTACAACTTTGCTAATTTCAGATAAATTCTAGAATTTTATTAGTTAACGGTCCAATGGTTTTTTTTCTCTCTCTAAGTTCAATAACATGTATTCATAAATCTCTAAACTTTTGGTTAATATTATATGTCTTAACCAGTTTTATGTTCAAACTAACAATTTTATAGCGGTCAGCTTTACTTTAAGAGTGATTTTAAAATTTTGATGAATATTGAAGAATATTTAACGTGATTCACTTTAACTGGATTATAGATACCATGATATAAAAATTTAAAAAGTGTTTTCATTTGGTTAAAGTAAAAAATCTTCACGGTTCTAAAAATTATATCGAACTCATTCACTATTCTTAATCAAGAAAAAATTAAAATCAAAAGTGAAATAACTTGGTACCTTGTACGAAGTGATCTACCAGTCTGGCAAGTCCTATGTTGTCGCGATAGTTGCCAATCTGAACCCAATAAGCAGAAAATAAGATTAATCTTAAATTTAGTGAAGGAAAAAAAAAACTTTTATTCATGGTTTAGTCATTCTTGTATACCACAAATATTTGATTTTCGTCCAAAGGAACAGTTTCCATACAATCACGGATGTTAATAACGTTTGTACCCCTTCTAGAGTCCGTAAGAAAATAACCTATGAACATTGAAGGAGTTTGTTATAAAGTTTAAGTTAATTACATTATTTGAAATAATGGAATTATTTAGTCTCTAAATTGATCACTATATAATAGATTTGTACCTATTACTTGAAAAAATCCAGGAATACCACCATTTATTATACGCAATACACTTCTAGAATGTCGAACAATTGCATCTTGTGGAATTCGGCCTTCTTCAAATACCTTATCTACATTCGAGATGACTAAAAGTCAAGACTTTAGAAAGAATATTAATGACCAAAAAGGGTAAAGAACACATCCATTTTGCATTAAAAAGACCACAAATTTTATTTTTTTTTGATAAATTATACTCCTTTGTTTAATTTGATTTTCCAACTGATAAATAGTTGGTTAATTAAGTTGTATTCGAATAGATATTATCAATTTGAATTGGTTCGTTTTGTTTTTAGCAAAATCAAATTCAGTCTCGACTTTTCTTATTTTTCTAAACCGTTATGTCTGTTCGGTATACTGGTTTTAGGCGCACCACAAGAAAAAAGAAATGGAACTCCATGCTGTCATGCCTAGGGTTCAATATGATAATTCTTTTAAAAAAATACATTCAGAAAATAAAACCCTAATAACATATGTTTCAATTTTATATATAAAAAAATAATAATAATAATAATTAAAAGTTGCACAACAAACTTTGGAAGCAAATTTTTTTGAGTTCAACAATGGTAGGGTTGAAAATCAAACTATCAACATTTATGATGGTAGTTGGTATCTTATCTACTAAACAATGCTCAAATGGATGAAGTGAGAAGAGTTAAACAAACTTACCCAATAGATACGAGAATGAATTTGAATTATTGGTATTCCAAGAAAATTGAGCTTGAGGACTAATTTCTAGATAACCTTCTCTCCTCAAGTTAATATAGATCCCACCTAAGCTTTGAGTCAAGTTCAGATCACTTTCTAAAATTGTCTGTACTGCCTGCACATCATCAACCAAAGCAACTTAAATATTAATGTAATAGAAATTTTATATATATAAAAAGAAAAAATAAATCCCAAGTTTAATTAAATAAATAGCTGGTTCACCCACAGGTCCATAAGTACAAGCCAAAACATCTATTGGGTTTTGATTTGTTGGAGAGAGATCCTGTTAGACATAGCAAAAATAGTAATAATAAGCTTGAGATGACTTTTTGTAAAAAAAAAAAAAGGTGCTTTAAAAAAATTTTAAATCACTATTATTTATCTAAGCAAGCACTAAAAAATTTGAAAAAAAAAAAATACTGTTAATTGATTTTAAACATTTTATACTACTACTAAACTTCTCCCCTGTATAGTTAATTGGAAATAATTAAGTAAAACGAGACACTTTTGAACCGAACTAAATCAATATGTTAATATTGTATCAATACTCAAGACAACTGAAATTGCTAATATCTATAAATCAACAATAATCTTATATATATCAACAATAAAAATTCAAAAATAACCATAGATAGTATAAACAAGATAGATCAAGACCCGTTGATAAAATTCTTGAGCATCGAAAAATACAGGTGGAAAGTTATCAAGAATAAAAAATGCTTGACGAGGAACATCTTCATTGTCTGTTGAATCTGACAAATATGTATCGTTTAAAGGGTCTTCTTCCATAACTAAATGGTAAGGGGCAACAGGCACCCTCCACATCTCCACAAAATAATATGATATGATATTTAAAATGTGAGGGTTAAAGATAAAAATGATTGTTTGGGTCGGGACTATTATATTTATAATGAATTAAACACACACAAAAAAAAAAAAAAGTCATGTGGTGTTCACAAGTCAAATCACAGAAATAAAGCAATTTTAACCACCAACTATTCCTTCATGCAATTTTGCAACCTCAATGTTTTAAATATGAAATGTTGCCATGATTTTGTGTGTTCTGAGTTTAGTTTTTCCCCCTCCAACTTTTAGGATAGTTAGTTGTTTTATTTCTTTGATGATTGTTTTATTGGGTAGCAATAAATTTAGCTTAATTTAGATATAAAAATATATTAGCAGCTTGCAAATATAGTAAAATTAAAATACAAGTAATTAAAATAGTGATTATCGTTACTCAAAATATATTAGCAACTTCCAAATATAGAATAATGTTTTATTTCAAAATCACTTTTTCCTATAGTGTTGCCAAACAGGCCTTAAATGTCAACTTAAGTACAGATCAATTGTTTAAACACATCTCCTTGATCAAAAGATCATGAGTTCGAATCTTTACCGCACATGTTGTTGTTAAAAAAAAACTTTTGATATATATAAGTGATTAATTTTTTCTATTGAGTTCATATAATATAAGTGATTAATTAGCCAAACCAAGCATAACTCAACTAGTTAGAAGCATATGTTCCTGACCAAAGGGTCATGAGTTCCAATTCCCCCACCGCACATGTTGTTGAACTAAAAAAAAGTGATTAATTAGGACCATTTAGTTAAACAACATCTAATTTCATCATGGATTTATGTTCATCCATTACTATCTCATAAAAAAGATACATTGATTACTATTATTGAAGTTTATCAATAAATTATCGGTTTTAAAGAATTTCTATATTTATAACTATTATTTGAAAAATGATATACTTGTAATTAAAATTAAGAAAAATGTATATTTGCAAATGCTTTAAGAAAAAGAAGCTACTCATCTTATCTTCTTTTTTATCTTCGGTTTATAAATTTTCAAACATCTATTTAGTTGTCCTTAAATTTCGCATTAAAAGATTAAGACGAAATTTATATATATATATATATATATATATATTAAGACAGTTTTCTTAATTATATATATATATATATATATACACATACTTTTAATACAGATGGGAAAATATCTATGTGGACAAATATAGTATTTATAATAGGGTTAAATGTTTAATTATGAAATAAATTCGAAATTTTTGTTAAATGATTAATAAATTAACAAAAAAAAAAAAAACAACAAATACTACCCAAAATAGTTTATTTAAAAAATCAAAATGAACTAGACTGATACATAACATTTTATTAATTTATATTTCATTTTGTTGCTCTCCATCTATTTTGTTGCTGGTCTTCGACAAAGAGCACCCTTATTTACTTACCAAGAATTGGAGAGTAACATGCAAGTCAAAATGAATTTGGTCCCTAATAATGAAAAATTATTCTGGAAAAAGATTTTTTTTTTTTTTTGAGTTCAACATTTGTGGGGATGAGAGATCAAACTTTCGATTTCTGTGATAGTAGTACATGTCTTTATCTACTGAACTATGTTCGGATTGACTCCGAAAAAAGTTTTCTATCTAAATCAAAAATTTCTTTAATTTTAAAACTAATACATTAAAATTAAGTTAAACTTAAAATTATTATTTTATATAACAAAATAATATTTTGTTTAGAAAACTAATTTTAAAAGTTATCAAAAAAAAAAAAGAGTTTTCTACCTAAACCGAATTCTTTAATTTAAAAATAGAAAGATATGTAAACAAGGTATCGCAAATCTTTCATAATTTCCATAAAATATTACAAACTAGTAGCTAAATTGTTACAAATATAGCAAAAATAAGAATATGTAACTAGGCTATTACATTCATTTAGAAAAATCATCCATTTATGTTAATGGTAAAATAAATGCATCATGATTATCATTGTTATCTAGAGAAAGGCTTTTAAGGTTTTATCACCATGTCGCCCTTTCTTCTCAACAGTACCTGAGTTGGTTAGTAATGACGGTGGTTGAAAATTTGATCTTGTTCTTGAGGAAGATGCAAATTTAATTCCCAATATTCCTTTGAGCACATCGTCTTTAGAGGATTCATTTATGTGGCACTACGATCAACGAGGGATTTAGTTGGTCAATAGTGGTTATAAGGTACAAATGAAGGATATGAATGTTGCTAGTACCTCAACTGGCGAGGATGATACGATCTGATCAAAACAACTTTGGTAGCCTGACATTCCAAAAATGATTAAATACTTTTCTTAGAGAGAGAATGTCCCAGCACCCTATCCACACTAAGATGAATCTGTACAAAAATAAAAAAAAGATGGTTGATTCTTATGTAAGCTTGCACTGCAATAGGAAAGTAGAAACATAATTTCATACCATGTGATTATGCAAGAAAATTAGGGGTTACTGGGCTCACTAGAGCCCAATTATGCATTTACTAATAGGAACATATAATAATTTGACCTCTATTTTTTATAGGGCAATTGAGGAGCTCCAGCGAAATGAGTTATTTAACCTCACTCTTTGGATTTTGGGGAAGAAAAGAAATCATATGGTTTTTGACTTGCAGACGAACACGATCAGGAACCCATTTCTCAAGAGATAATGAGGGGTGAAGACACTACTCCTGAGTTTTGGATTAAGTTGCAATCTACATATCGAATATTTTCTGTTTCAAATAAATTGTATCTTAAATTTATATTCTTTAGTTTTAAGAAGGATTCAAATAAATGCATGAAGGATAATCTTGATGACTTAAATAAGATAATTTTTGAATTAGAAAATATCAATGAGACTTTTTCTTATGAAAATCAAGTTATTATTCTTTGTAATTCTCTACTTGATGCTTATAATGACGTGAAATTTGCTATGAAATATAGTCAATATGACTGTTGTTGTTGTTGAAATCAATGTTATAATAATAAAAGAACTAGATTTGAAAGAGAATAAGAAAATAGAGAATTCTTGTATGTTAGAGGGAGGTTCAAGAATAGAAGTCAAAATTTAAATAGGACGAGTAAATGTAGATTTAAGTCAAATGAGCTAAGAACAGAAAGTGTTGGCATTACTAGAAAAAGGAACACATGAAGAGATTTTGTCCAAACTTTAAGAATAAATGAAAGGGTAAAGAGAAAGAGATGTCTAATGGGGTCAACCTTAGTGAGAAGTATGACCAAGTCTTTATAGTTTGTGTACCTGATGAGGACGAAACCTGAATTTTAGACAACTCAGGATGTTCTTTCTATATGACACCCAATAAAGATTGGTTGGAGGACTTTCAAACTAGTTTGGGGGTAAAGTCATCTTCGAAAACTGTCAATTATATGACGTAGAAGGTCAAGGTACAATTAGGCTCAAACTTCATGTTGGGAGGATTTGGTTATTGACTAGTGTGAGGTACTTACTCGAAGTCAACCTTATCTCCCTTCGCATGTTTGATAAGCTAGGATACACCATTAAGTTAAAAAAAAATAGGATATTAAAAGTCTAAAGGACATTATGGTAAAATTTAGAGGGGTTTTTAAGGAGATACTTTATTCCTTAGAGAGTTCAACAGTCTAGGATCAAATGTATGAGCTAAGAAGAGTGATAACTCCCAAATTTCCCTTTGGCATAGGTGACTAGGTCATATGAGTGAGCAATGATAAGGTGAGTAAGCCAAACAAAACATTATCCTTAATGTAAAAGGTGTAGACCTAACATCTATGAGCATTGCATATTTGGTAAGACCAAAATGGGTAAATTTAGTAAGGGAGTACACACTTCGAGGAGTGATTGCTTCTTCTCAAGCTGCGGTTCGGATGTTGATGCAAATCTTGATGGATCCTGCAAAACATTCCTATTATTAGCATATAAAAAATTATCATAACTACGCATACCTGGGTGATACTAGTTAAGCTTTCGAGTCTACATCTGACCTCTTTGGAACCCAAAGTTCCTGTTGACATAATTGACTTACTCCATGTCAGGGATTCCCCACATCGGATATGAATTGCAAGTTGTCATTGCTGCAATGGACTGGGTGTTTCTTGGTTTGACAAGATGACTAAGAGCACTAGTCAAACATGTCATTTGAGCTTTTAAAGAACTTACTTCATCCAATTCGTAAATTCGAGTAATTCTCTGGTGTGACCTCTCTGATGGCTAGTTGTAACTTGTAGCGACCATGTCCTCCAGCAGTGTTCGTGCTACACCAACTATTATTTGCGTGTGTGTAGTGAATGAAATCACACAAATCAATGTCAAAGTGTATATAGTCAGCAACAAGTGATTGGTATTTTTATATCATATCCACAGGGATTAGTGGTAGATTTTAATCTATTCGTATTTAACCTCTTAGTGAATTCAAAGGTAACACGAGTGAATGATTGATGGGTTCTTATAACTAATGCTAAACCAAATTAAATGGCAGAACAAAAATTGCAGTTTTAACGATGAGAATGAATGGATTTGGATTAAGGTAACATGAAGTTTTCACTGAAGCAAAAGAATTGTACGATCAAATCACACAACAATAGTCTCTCAGAATTCTTCCAAATCTCCCAGTTATCTTAAGTTAATTTTCATTAACCTATATGAGTTAAATCTATTGTTTTCGTGCATTAGGTGAGTGATTATTCCTAACCTCCTCACTTAACCAGCAACTAACATAATCTAGAGGCTAATGTGTTTTAAAAGTACTCTACTTCTCACGTTTTCTTCCAAAATTTAGAGAAGGTATTTATGTGTGTTGATTAGACAGACATAAACATTAAACAATACAAACACTTATAAAACAATTCAATCCAACAAACTCTTACTTCAAAAATAAATCAATTCAACAACATATCCCTTAATCCTCAACCAAATGTGATTAATTCATGCTAAAAATAAAGAAAAATGACAAAAATAAATAAAATAGTAAAAGAATTCATAATGAAATAAAATTCTAAAGCGTTATAGGAATTGATCTCTTCAAGAAGTTGGCAAGTAGAATTGGTTCTCTCTTCTATCACCCACAAAGTATCTTCTCCTACAAGCTCTTCTTTTCGTGAATGTAAAGTATAGTAGCAGCAATTGATGGAGAAGTTGCAGAAAAATAAAATTGCAAAGAAACTTCTAAAACTCAAAACAAACGAAATTCTGAAGCTAGAGACTCCGCCCTTTGTTTTGACGGTGTTCTTTTCTATTTATAAGCTTCCTTTTGTGATTAGGAAACCTCTTAGGTTAAATCACCACGTGGCTTGCATCTAACGGTGGATTATTTTGTAAAAGATAGATTTTGTTTTCATATTTGAATTTTCATTATCTTCGCGTGGATTTTATTTGTCCGTTTTGCTCCAGAATTGCTCTCTCAATCCTTTTGCTAAAATAATGCTCCATCAATTATCTGCTCAATAAAATACCTAGAATTAGTAACAATTAAATACAATTTTCTTTAATTCTATTCCAATATTGTTTTAAATAGGATGATGTAACAATATGAATGTTTCCAAAAGCCATATAAGTAAAACAAAGGTAAATCAAGCATTTATTCTACAAATCAAAGGCAATTTACTTCAAACATGAGGTGAAATCTATCACAAAAGACTCTTAATAACTCTCTTTGGGAGAGTTATCAACTATTTTAGAAAAAATTGAACCACCTGCAACTCCATCTAAAATTGATTTAGTATTACTACATAAACCGTTATAGAGGAGCTAAATCTATAGCAAATTGGGATAACCATGATGTGTGCATTTCCTTAAGAGCTCCTTTTATCGCTCCCAAGCTCCAAACAACTACTCTCCGTCATTCTGGCGAAACGCCCCTATCTTTGTCCTCAACCTCTAAGTCTTCGCAGGTGGGAAGAATTTATGTTGGAAGGCCTGGGCTAGCTCCTCCCATGTGGTGATGCTCTCTGATGGGATGGTCTCGAGCCAATCTTTAGCCTTGTTCTACATAGAGAAAAGAAAGAGTCTTAGTCTAATGGAGTCAATAGAAACTCCTTGAATCTTTATCGTACTACAAATTTCGAGAAATGAACAGATGTGGTTGTGAGGATCTTTAGAATAGTGTCTTCTGAATGTTCTCTCCCTAGCCATTTGGATGAGGCCTGGTTTAAGCTCAAAATTATGTACATCGATCGGTGCATGGGCGATTGTTTGCGGTGTGTAAGTGAATAATGGAATCACACAAATCGATGTGCAAGTATATACAGTCTGCAGCAAGTGATAAGTATTTATATCATCTCCACAGGGATTAGTGGTAGATTTTAACCTATTAGTATTTAATCTCTTAATGAATTCAAAGGTAAAAAAAGTGAATGATTGATGGGTTTTTATGAATAATGCTAGATGAAAGTAAATGACAGAACAAAACGAATGCTTTAGCGATTGTAATGAGAAGAATGAATGGGTTCGGATGAAGGTAACATGAGGGTCGAATCACACAACAATAGTCTTCGGAATCCTTCCAGATCTCTCAGTTATCTTAAGTTAATTTTCATTAACCTATATGAGTTAAACCTATTGTTTTTGTGCATTAGGTAAGTGATTTTTCATAACTTCCTCACTTAGCCAACAACTAACCTAATATAGAGGCTAGTGTGTTTTAAAAATAATCCACTCCTCACGTTTTCTTCCGAAACTTAAAGAAGATATTTATGCATATTGGTCAGGCAGACATAAACATTAAGTAATAACAAACACTTATAAAAAAATTCATGAATTGAAGAATTCGTAAATCTCTTATTCCAAACTAAATCAGTTTAAGACATCTCCCTTACTCCTCACCCAATGGTGATTAGTTCATGCTAAAACAAATAAAAGGCAGCAACACATAAACAAAAACAGTAAACAAGTTCATGGTTAAGTAAAATCCAGGAAATTGAAGAATTTAGTTGCTCCAAGAAAACTGTTACAAAAATCGCTGTTTAAGCTTTAGCAGTCAATGGAGTTCCTATCTTCTTCAACTCTATCCTACGTGAATGTGAAGAACAACAGTAACTATGGATATTTTTTGCAGAAGAAAAAGCCTCAAATTAAAATCGCAAAGTTGAACTTCTAAAACTAAAATTCATAGGGGTCCTTTAATTGGCGGCATCTTTTTCTATTTATAAGTCTCCTTTTGTGATTTGGAAACTTATTAGGTCAAATCGTCCACGTGGTTTCTTATCAAATGGTAGATTAATTCCATAAAAGATAAATTTATTTCCATATTTGAATTTCCGTTATCTTCGCACAGATTTCATTTGTCCATTTTGTTTCAGAATTGCTCTCTCAATTGTTTTGCTAAAATAATGCTCCATCAATTGTTTGCTCTGTAAAATACTCAGAATTAGTAGCAGCTAAGCACAATTCCCTTCAATTCTATTCAAATGTTGTTGTAAATAGAATGTTGTAACACTATGAAGGTTCTCAAAAGTCTTGAAAGCAAAATAAAGGTAAATCAAGCATTTATTCTATGAATCAAAAGCAATTTACTTCAATCATGAGGTGAACTCTATCCTAAAAGACTCCTAATAACTCTCTTTTAGAGAGTTGTCAAAATCTCAAAACTTGAACTATTGCTCGTCCTTGAGTAATACTTTAGACCTCTGAGAAAACAAAATAATTGATCGGACATCGAAAATCCTTCAGCAGAATTCCAATGAAAGACTATCAACTATCAAACTATTTCACATCTCTTTCAAAACAATTTTTTATCTTCCCTTCATCTTTCCACACATGCCACAAATTTCACTTATTCTAAAGGCCCTAACTCTTAGCTAGGTGATTCCTAAGTCATCAACCTTAGTGCAATCCTTTAATCAGAATCTCATCATATTCCCTTTTCTCTCCTGTCTTTGGACACCTAGATTTCAATTTACAAAAATTGTTAACACAATTCTCTCTCAAAACATTTCTTACAGCAAAGATTTTGTTCCCTTCAAGTCACATAGCCTTTTTCAAGACTCATCACTTGTCCGAAATTTCATTCATATTCTTGGTAGCAAGCCTTCTTGTTCTAAAGATACGGTAACATTCAGACACCACTCATCCCTCGTAATTCCATTTTCTGATTTATAATAATTTTTTTTAAATACTCACTTGTCTCCTGATTTTCAGGAAGAACACATGTGTCTAAAGGGAGAGAAGTGTGCTACAAAACATGGAGAAATGCACATATACATTATTCACAATAAATTAGATTCAATAAGTTTGGAGAAGAAAAGGTCCAAAGGGACTCAGCATCCCTAAACCTAAAAATGTGCATTGTCCCCAATGTGCTAGATAGTAAAGAGGGGGTGAATTCTCAAACTTAGTCTGAAGCATCCTGGACAAGTTTGATCAGGCAAACAAAATGACCCTCTAATTGTTGGAGCAAAGTTTCCTCAGAGATTAACTAGACTAAGAATAGTTTCTTAAGACTAGGGAAAATAGGTGGACTAAGTTCTATAGAAAGAGTTTGAATCAATAAGTTTTCAACCCTAAGAAACAGAAACAAAGGCTCTCATACTAGTTAAATTTTTGTCTTTCATGAAAAGGTCTATTAGATTCTACTATTGCTGGATCAATTAGTTCGCTCAGTCAGAGTTACTCTATTCTACAAAAACATTCCGATTGATGTTGCACAAGAATTGTTTCCCCAAACCTAATAGAAAATTTCATTATCCAAAAGCAGTGGGTTACAAAAATATTGATTAAAAGAGGGGGGTCCATAAAAACAAACAACAAAACTAACAAAGCATCAAACATAAAATATAAAGAAAAATAGAAGAGAAATTTCATAATCAAAAGACAGAGAGGGACAACTAACATCTCTAAAGATCATCCACCCGTAGGGTTAGTTTTCAAGCGTGGGATCCGGCTCCTCCTTTGCTTCTTTGTGCACAACTAAGAGGCTGAATCCATAAGTTCATCAAATCATCAGGAAAAGGAGGGAAGCCTTCATTGAAGGGCTTGGTGAAGTTTTCCTGTATTGCCTTTTTAAGGGCAATATCACGTCGATGAGCATAACTCCAATAAGTTTGGCATTGCCGCTCCTGAAATTCTAGTCAATCTATCACTAACTCCAATTGTTCTAAGAAACGATGAATACCACTCATAAGTCTTCTAATTTTTTGTGATACTTCAGCCCTTTGTAACCGCTCCAGATTGGCTGTGTCAACCACCCCCTTGTCAAATAGGGGTATATCGTCTAGAAATATGGGAGCATCGACCCTCTTGCATAGTGCGGTAATTGTGTTGGGGAAGAACAGTTTGCCCACTTTCTTCTTCGAACATAAATAAATTTTTGGGGCAATTTCTCTACATCAATGCTTAAAGAACGAAGTATTGCTAATACTAAGAGAATGCAATCCTTCTTGATTGTTAAGTCGTGCGTCACTGGAAGTAATCAAAGTTTTAGAAAAGATAGCCAAATGTTCGCCTTGAATTTTAAGAAAGTAAATTGGAATGCATTGGCGCCAGTTGAAGAAACTCGTCATTGTGTGCCTTCAACTCCCATTTCGTGTATTGCAACATTCAATTGCTCTTGTGATGGAGTAGTTGTCATCTTGTTGTAGACAACATATGAGAATCTTGAAGGTGGTATAGGCTGTTTATAATGCCTAGTGAGAAATCAACTGGCACTCCCTTGACCATTGTCTTAAAGCCATTGTACTCATCAAGGTTAGCATAGAGCTCTCGAACCAGCTCAACAATGGCTGGTTTGGCTTTTCTACAAAAATACTCCCACGAGTTGTTGTAATGGCAGTGAAAATAAAGTGGGAGAGTTCGTATTGGGTTCCTTAAACCCTATTTCGACTAAAAGATCTATTTTCTTGATCTTCATATCTATGCTTGGGGAATCATTGATCAGCCGGTCATGGACAGACAACTAATGATCCAGCAATGGCTCTAATATAGGCTCTTTCCCTTTCCTTCGAGCTTTATTTGGACTTGGCTGCCCTTGAATAAAATCCTTGGGAGTTTCTGGCGTGCCTTTGTCTATTGACTTTTTTTTACTCTTTTTCTTTCTGTTCGAGGAACTTGGCGATGGGTCAAAATGCGTCCGTAACTATAGTTTCTTCATCCTTTGTTCCAGTCACAGCGACTTCTTTAACTACTGGTTCGTTTAGTTGTTCTCCTTTTATGGTTGGTATGGCCTCTTACACCTCTTCAAATCGAGCCTCAGATTCCTCCTTCGTCTGGGCCTCTGGTTCAACAGTTGGTGTGGAGGGTTCGCCCTTCTTGTTCTGATGCTTGCACCGCTGCCAAGACTTCTTTTACAATGGATTGAACTTAAACCGAAGGGGGAGGTGTTACTGCTTTCTTGGTCCTTTTATCCTTTCTTTCACTAGCAGAGGTAGAGGTGGAATCTACTCTTTTGGTTGAGGGGATGCGAAGGCATCGAGTAAAAGATCGGTGTCAAAGTCTCTTTTCTTATTGGCTTTTTTGTGTGGAGGCATTGTGTTTTTGCTCGCTCACAATTGTTCGTGCAAAAAGGGAGAAGAAGATAATTAGCGAAGATGAGAAAAAGAAAAAGTGATTTTCGAATATAAATAACACTAATCCTAGGGTAAATCAGTCATTTAAACACAACCCAATTAAAAAATCTCTTAATTAATCCATGCAAAATCCATATTTTTTGAATAAAAATATTCCAACAGATCTTTGTAATAATTACGGCTCTGTCAATTCGTCTGTTCCCTCCAAAATAGATGTTAGGGCACTAATTATAGTAGGTAAAATTTGCTTTTTGAGAATAAAATCCACTCTCTCCTCAAACTTATTACTATCTCAAATCTTGCAATTCTCTCTTAATTTTTCAAAATTATCTGCAAAAGAAAATTCACAATCTATTAGAGATAATTATGGAAATTGAAAATTGAAAATGGTTTTTTTTTTTAAATTTAAAAATCATGCAATTAAGATTAAAAGTATAAATCAGATAAAATCTAATTAGTCAACTTCAAATTCAAATGAGAACTAAAAAAAATTGAATAAAATACAATCTAATCTAACTAAACCAAATATAACTAATAATTGAAATTCAAATGTCAGATTCTCCTAGATATTATTCCTAAAATAAGCGAAAACCAAAATAGAAAAAAGGGAGCAAAAATAATTTGATGCTATGCTCAGAAAATGCTCTCACAATAGTCTTGCTTTGTCAAATTTCTAGCAACTGGAGAGAGGCAAATTTTCGAAGGAAAACCTCTCCCCAATAGTGCTTGATTCTTTGTCCATTTACTTGAAGTTTCTCTCATTGCTTTCATCGCTTAACATGTTGGCTTCATATGGGAACACCTCTAAAATGGTGAAAGGTCAAGACCAACGAGACCTTAACTTTCTAGGAAAGAGTTTAAGTCTCGAATTATACAACAATACTTGTTGGTTTTTCTCAAAATGTTTTGGAATCAATCTCTTATCATGCCATATTTTCGTCTTATCTTTGTAGATCCTTTTGTTTTCATAAGAAAAATGATGTTGCTATTCTAATTCATTTAATTGTAAAAATCTCACTGCTCCAACCTCTATGATGTCAAAATTCAGATTCTTCAAAGCCAAAAAAGCCTTGTGCTCTAACTCTAGAGGTAGATGACATGTCTTTCCATAGACTAACCTATAAGGAGACATCCCTAAAAGTATTTTGAATGCAGTTCTATAGGCCCAAAGAGTATCTAGAAGTCCAAAAGACCAATTTTTCCTAGTTGGATTAACAACCTTCTCTAAGATTTCTTTAATCTCCCTATTGGAAACCTCAGCTTGACCATTGGCTTGCGGGTGATAAAGGGTGGAGACAATGCTTTACACCCTATTTTGCCAGTCAATTACTAAGGATGCTGTTGAGAAAATGAGATCTCTCATCACTTACTCGTGGAGTTCCAAAGTGAGTGAATATATTCTTCTGAAGAAATTTTGAAACTATTTTAGCATCATTCTGAGCACAAACAATTGCCTCTACACATTTTAACACATAATCAACAACAAGAACAATGTACAAGTTACAATTCGAGGGGGAAAAGGTCTCAAAAAATCAATCCACAGACATCAAATAACTCTATCTCTAAAATGAAAGTCGGCGATTTTTCATCTTTCATTCCAATGCTTCATTGTTTTTTTTTACACTTATTACATATCTTGCTGAATACGTTGATATCTTTAAACATCAAAGGCCAAAAATATCTAGATAGCAATACTTTCAGTACGGTCCTTTGCCCTCCAAAATGTCCTTTATAGGGTGTTGTATGACAATGTTCCAGTATTGCTAGAACTTCTAACTGAATGACACATCTTCTTACAATCCCATTAGCACACTGCCTGTAGACAAATGGGTCATTCCACAAATAGAAGCGCACATCATGAAGAAATTTCCTTAATTGTTGCT
>JAOANK020161466.1:6277-17082 GCA_026257165.2 Telfairia occidentalis
GGCGGTCCGACGGCGACGCATGGGGCATTCTTCTAGATAGAGGCGTGTACTATATCCCTCGATGCTAAAGGGATCTTCTACTAGGTCTCTTGGGATTGCTTGTTGGTTGCTGCAGTTAAGGTAGGTGGTTCCTCTCTTGGACAAGTCTTTCGACTTGCTTAGACAACTGTAGAATCTCAAAAAATCTTTTGACAAGTCTTTGAGATGCATGTTCACCTAAATCCCGGCGATGCGTAGACGACACGTGGGGCATTCTTCCAGACATAGGCATGTATTGTATCCCTCAGTGTTAAAGGAACCGTCTACCGGGTCTCTTGGGATTGCTTGCTGGTTGCTGCAGTTAAGGTAGGTGGTCTCTCACTTGGACAAGTCTTTGTGTTTGCTAAGAAAATTGTAGAATCTTTTGAGATGCATATTGTTTGTGTGATACTTATTACTTATTTTTATGGACGGTGCTAGATAAGTATGATGTGTTGTGATGTTTGTGTGATATGCTTAGACAAGTGAATGGGATATTGATGTGTTACATGATGATATGTTAAGCATGTGCAAAGTTTGATAATTCTTTGCATAAGTATAATACCGAGGTTCTCCATGAGATTGTGATATATCTCTGCATGATATGATATTGAGGTCTTCCATGAAAATGTTATCTTTTTCTTTATGATTAGTATATTAAGGTCCTCCATGAGAACATGTTCTCTACTTGAGTGTTATATTGAGATCCTCCTAAAGATATGTGTTTCTGCATGGTATTGTACTGGGGTTCTCCATGAGATATTGTTTTCTCTGCTTGTTTGTTATTGGAATCCCCCATGAGTTTGCCCTCCTTGCATGTTGTGTGTGATGCATGTCTGACCTTGAGGGTCAGGGTCACCTACTGGTATATATTTATATACTCAACCTGTTCCCCTTATCTTTTTTTAGGTAACAGGCAGAGTCTCCGAGATGGATGACGAGGAAGAGTTGTCAGGGCCATGGTCACCATCGAGTCTTCTGCAAATTTTAATTTTTGTCCTTCTCATTATTTGAAAGTTTTTAAAAGATTTATGAACTAAACATTTTTGGTTAGATGTGAACTTGTCTAATCACACATAAAGTTAGTTTGTTAGAGTTTTCTTTTAAAATTGGTATCCTAGTTTGTTTTAAATACTTGAATAAAATGATTTCCTATTTATGAGACTTAAATGATTATCATGTTTGGAAACCTTATAAAGAGCATGCATGCTAGTGGCGACTCTAGAAAGTCAAAATCTAGAAGTCAGGTTGTTACATTCCCTCTATCAACAAGGTTACCTTGATCATCCAAGATTAACACGAGCGCTCTCTAGGGCACGTGAATTTCTCTTTGGAATCGATTACTTTGATGGTGTCTGAAGCCAATCAGAGATCTAGTAATGATAAATTTAGGAAAAAAATGGTCACTGACCAATTTTTTGACATTGCGACATCAAGGGACATGTAAAAAGTTACACGGGTATTCGACAAGGTGCAAATTTAATAATCAAAATTCCTTTCCGACACCTCCCAGGCTAGGCCCTTCTCCCTCGGTCAATCAGGTTCACACTTCTACAATTTCTAGAGATTCTTCAATGGTTGGGTATTCTTCGCAACAATCACTTGTCTTTGCAAGTCTGGGATGCATCAGTATAGTCAGTTGATGGAAATGCTCTAGAATTACCTCGCTGTAGCGAAATTAGAGACTATTTCTCTCGCAACTTCTCATATTGCAAATACTATTTTTACAGAAACTATTCATTCTGCTGTTGTGTGTGTTCTTCATGGGTTTTTTATTCGGGCACATCTAGCCATATTTTTTATTGCAAGAAAGTTTTTATGAATTTGTGACAGGCCTATAATAAGAATGTTATCTTACCAACACACTCACGCATCATTGTTAATTTCACTAGGATGTTAAACTTAGTGATGATTTGGTGCTTCATGATGTCTTGCTTGTCCCCTAGTTTACTTATAACCTATTATCCGTGAGTGTCTTGCTTTAACATGGCAAATTTTCTATTGAGTTTTCTGAGAATGCATGCTTCATTCAGGATAAGTCTTAGCTCAAGACGATTGGCAGGCCTGATTGTGTGGATGGGTTGTATACGCTTGAGATGCAATCTGATTTAGTCTCTTCTAATGCACAAGAAGTTGCTTCTACTTTGACTTGTAAGGTTTCACTTGATGTTTGGCATACAAGGTTAGGACGCCCCTCCCCTAGACATTTAACTATCTTGAAGGATTCTTTGAAAATTTTTGGTTGATTGAACAAATTCTACTTGTGACACATGTCCACTTGCGAAACAACATAGATTGTCTTTTCCTTCAAATAATAATATGGTAGCATATGTTTTCGATTTAGTACACTGTGACACTTGGGGGCCTTTTCGCACACCTACTTATGCTGGATTTTCTTATTTCTTGACTATTGTGGATGATTTCTTCGCGGTGTACTTGGGTTTATCTAATGAAACGGAAATCGGATGCTTTGACCAACATTTCTCATTTATTCCACCTAGTTGAAACCCAATTTTCAAAAGTTAATAAGACTTTTTGTTCATATAACAACCTTGAACTTTGCTTTTATGATTTTTTTGCTTTGAAAGAATTTCTTCATCAATTTTCTTCTGCTGAAACACCAAAACAAAATTTTGTAGTTGAGCAAAAACATTAGCACTTTCTTAATGTCGCTAGGGCTTTATACGTTCAGTCTCGTGTTCATCTGAAGTTCTAGGGAGATTGTATTATCACAACAACTTTGTTTATAAATCGGACACCCTCGTCTTTGCTTTCAAATGCTTCTCCACGTGACATTCTGTTTCAGAAGTCTTTTGATTGTACAGGTCTACACATCTTTAGTTGCCTAGCTTATGCTTCAACATTGGCTGCCCACCGTTCCAAATTTGATCCTCATGCCTAGGCTTGCATCTTCCCTTATTATCTTCCCGGTGTTAAAGGGTATAGATTTTATGACATCGCCAAGAAACACATTTTCATTTCAAGCGATGTGATATTTTTTTGAAGATCTCTTCCCTTTTAAGAAGGTGCAACCATCTACTAACCACTTGGAAAATGATTTTCTATCAAATTTTGTGTTCCCTCGACCATCTATTGATTTGGAGACTATATCAGACTTAGTTGATTCCTTGCATTGTTCTTCTAATGATCTGACTAATGTTTCTATTGTGCAAGCTTTTATGATATGTACAGATCTCCTTCGACTGATAGCAATGTTGAGCTCTTGCCCTCCAGTTTCGGTGATGTGGCTCCGATTATACCCACTTCTCCACGTCATTTTGCTCGGTCTCATCATCCACCGAAGTACTTGAAGGACTTTCATTGTAACATTTTGTTGCATGGGCACATTGATCTCACAACCCCTTATTCTTCGAAAAAATATGCTTCATACGATCACCTTTTGCCTACTCATAGTCATTTTATTCTTCAAGTATCTACTAAATTTGAGCCCATATTTTTTCATCAGGTTGTTTGTTATTCACATTGGCGAGAGGCTATGGATGAAGAAATTAACAACATGAAGTGTATCAATACTTGGGATGTTGTTTCTCTTCCCCCAAGACATCATGGAGTCGGCTGTAAGTGGGTCTATCGGGTTAAATATAAGGCTCATGGTATAGTGGATAGATATAAAGCTAGACTCGTTGCCAAGAGGTTTAGTTAGCTTGAAGGTATAAACTTTATTGACACATTTTCTCCTGTCGCCAAGATTGTCATAGTTAAAGCATTGTTAGTGTTATCTGCTTCTTTTGGATGGTCTTTGGTCCAAATGAACGTTAACAATACCTTCCTCAATGGTGATCTCTTCGAGGGAGTATATATGGCATTGTCGTTGGGTTATAAGTCTACTGTTATTGTTGGAACTAAGGGAGAGACCTTGGTTTGGTAAGCTTAATAAGTCCATTTATAGACTTAAACAAGCTTCCCAACAGAGTTCGTGAAATTCTCCTTTGCCTTGTTGTCTCTTGTTTTTCATGAGCCGAAAACTGATGATTCGCTCTTTACATGTGGCTCAGGTACTGCCTCATAGCCTTTCTTGTTTAAGCCAATGACATCATCATGTATAGTCTTTCTCCTTCGAAAATTACTTCTGTTAAGGGCATTTTGAAGTCTCATTTTGTAGCTCAATGTCTTGTGTCAAGCTAAAGATTTTTTGGGTTTAGAATTATCTCGGTCCAAACAAGAATTTTTTTCTTTCCTAGCAGAAATACTGCCTTCAGATCCTCGAAGATATTAGGTTCCTTGGATACAAATCTGGCAACCTCCCCATGGAATCGAATTTGAAGCTTTCTACAAGTTATGTTACAACTATTTTTAGATATGAGTCTACTGCATATCGATGGCTGACTAGGCGTTTATTTTATCTGCAGATCTCTCGCTCAGATATTTCCTATTCGATTCATCGTTTGGGCCAATTTTTGCGGCAACCTTGTTCTGGTCACTTAGCTGCAACGCATCACTTGTTGCATTATCTTAAAGGCGCCCCTAGTCAGGGTGTTTTGCTTCGTGCCACTCGTTCATTTCAACTCAAGGCTTTTGTGGATGCTGATTGGAGTGCTTGTGTTAACACCCGTCGCTCAATCACTAGGCTTTGTATACTTTTTGGGGATTCTTTGATATCTTGGAAGTCCGCAAAATAGCTCATGGTATCTAGATCATTGGCAGAGCACTCATTAGGCTCACGAATGAGTTATTATGGATTATGCAATTATTTTTCGAATTTACAAATTAATATTTCTCTTTCGGCAATGATTTTTTGTGATAACTAGGCTGCCATTTCAATTGCCTCTAATTTGATTTTCCACGAACGCACCAAACACATTGAGATCGATCGCCATTTTGTTTGTGACAAGGTTGTTGATGGTTTTCTCAAGCTTCTCCCTATTCGTTCGACTTCTTAGCTTGCTGATATATTTACAAAAGTCATGCACTCTTCTATTTTACGTTTGTTCATTTCTAAGATGGGTGTTTTAGATATTCACACTCCATCTTAAGGGGGAGTATTAAGTCTAATTTTGTAATTAGTCTTTATCTTAGTTAAGTCAGTTAACTATGGTATAGTTTGGTTTTTTCCTCTTAGTATTTATATTTAGAGAGAATATATTTTGCAATAAACAATTTTCTAGATTAATGAGAATTGTTCATTTCTCGATTCGTCTGGTTTTGATACTCAAAGAAGATTTTGAAGAATTCAATAAGACAAAAGACTCTTTAAAGATCAAAGATTTTGATGATCTGAAGACTTGAAGACTTCAAGAGGATTTTGAAGACTCCAAGAAGATTTTGAAGAATTCAATAAGACAAAGGACTCTCTGAAGATTAAAGGTTTTGAAGATCTGAAGATTTGAAGACATGAAGACCTGAAGACTTTGAAAATCAGAAAACTTTAAAGACAAGTTGAAGACATCTGAAGCGTACAAGACTTCAAGACGTCAAATTGATTCTTGAAGAAAGAAACTAGAAGTTGAAGATATTCAAGAAGCTAGAAACCGAAGACTTTCAACAAACTGAAGCCATAGTTTTTCAACAATCTCAAAGCCAAAGACCTTCAACAAGTTGAAGCCAAAGTTCTTCAACAAGCTCGAAGTCGATGACCTTCAACAAACTCGAAGCCAAAGACCTTCAACAAGTTCGAAGTCGAAGATCTTCAAGAAGCTCTAAATTGAAATATTCAACAAGCTCGATGGCAAATACCTTCTACAAGTTTGTAGTTCAAAAATTCAACTTTAAGATCAAGCGCTTCAATTCTAAAGTCAAACATATTCGAGAGAAAGAATAAGAAGATCATATATTAGAGATTGTTATACTTATACCACAACACATAAGATTAATACAAATTCAAATTCATCGTTAGAATCTAAATTTCTCTAAAAATCTTGTGTGAACAATTATTATTATTTCTTTTATTAAAATAGAACATTGTTATTTGATAAGAGATAAATAAAAATTTAAATATATTTTTTGCTAATATATTTTTTCAAAAATAAAATAATACTGTTTTTATAGTTGGCGTGGTTTTATTATAAAATTACAACATTCTATTTAATTTATCAATTATTTAATTTTACTTTTTTATTTGTTATATTACATCAATTAAAATGGTTAAATTAATTCATTGTTATTAAATATCTTTTTTTTTAGTTCAACATTTACGGGGATAGAAGATCGAATCATCGACCTCTGTGATGGTAGTACATGCTTTTATCTACTGAGACTCGGATTGACATTGTTATTAAATATCATAACAAGAAAATTTAATAATATTTTAACAATAAAATGGTTTTATTTCTCGTTTATTGTGTAGGACTTTTAAGGAGCAGCAAGGTGAGGATCGACGAGTGTTTATATTAGAACTTTGGGCAATTCGAAACTTTCAAAACAAAACAAACAAATTTTCACAACTACAGATGTGGAAAATGAGGATCCTATTGCCAAAGTCATCTTTATGTGGAGGAGTTAAATTCTATCAAGAATGCGCAAGATTATTTCACTTTCATGTTTGGCAAGCATGACAGATCAGTTACCTGTGAATAGAGTACCTGTTGATAATGCAAGAGCGAGATAGGCACCTACTGAGGTGAGGATTTACAAACTCAACACGGATGCTATGGTTTTAGATGGCAATGTGGGGCATGCTGGAGAAATTATGGCAGCAATGAACATTCCTTGAGGATCCCAGCTTTGGTGGAGTATGGGGAAGCAGGAAGAGGTTTAGCACTAAAACATGGTCTATTTTAAGCAAAAGATTGTGGACTACAACCCATTGTTGTTGAAATTGACTCTCTTCTCATCTTTGGTGTTCTTCGGGGGAGATCATATATGCAAATGAAGTTCAAATGGTTATTGATGATTTAAAAGACATGAAGACCAGGCAGAGTTTTTGGAGATCCTTCTTACCAGTAGGCTGAACAATGAAACAGCTAATACTCTTTCAGTCTGTGCTAGCTAGACATCATTATCACAATGAAATCTGTTTGCAAGAATGTATAGTTTGAGCTCATTCGAGAGTGCTTATGGACACTTCGAGCATTCAGGGTGTTGTGTAGACTCGTCTTTTTTGTTGTTTTCCTTTTCTTGTTCTGTTATTTCGTTTAATTGTACAGAAAAACTATTTTCAACAAAGAATTGTCTTAAACTTGTTTTAGTTGGTATAATTTTATTTTAATTATTTATATTGGTTGTTAGCAAATAAATTATTAGTATACAAAATATTACTAACAAATAAAATACCAATAAAATATAGTAACTTTTATTATTGGTTATTGTTATTTTTATATATATAAAAAAGGCATACTATATAGTCAATGCATTTTAATTAATTAGGAATATGGAATGAATATTCTAGTAATAATATTTTATTCCTAATAAGCAACCAATATTAATAAGTGTTACGAGTGCAAACATTGTCCTACATTGATGGAGGGTCTGTTGTCTCTAACAATAATCTTTTTATATTGATTTCAAACAACTTTTAATATCCAACCTCAAATAAATAATATTCATATTCCTGGTAAAAAAAAAATATATATTTCTCTTTCTATTGATTTCATGTAAGTAAACAAGTCTTTTTTTATATAAAGCCATTAATATGCAATTATTATATTGGTATAACACTTGTGTAAATGGATTTTGTAGGGTTCTTATTTTAATTTTTTCTGTTTGAAAGAACATGTTTTTTATTAAGTTTTCTGTATATAAATTTTGTTCGTTAATCTTTATTTTTCAGAAAGGTAAAATTTAAACACATTTTTTATTGTCTTTGATTTGATCAAACTTCGAAATTCTCTTTATGGGAAAGCATTTATGAAATCATTTGCTTGGAATTTGAATCATAATCACATCCCATAATCATCGCTTGTACTCTATGATTGTTTACCCAAAAAAAGTTGTGATATTTGTTTTTAGTTAAGAAAACAAAATTGTGTTCTTTGACTTTGGAATGCACAAATTATTCTGACAGGCGTGTAACCTTGTTCCCTTGACTTGTTATTGCAAACTTTGGATGAAGAAAAAAATGGTAAGAGAGGATGGGATTTGATAACCATTTCAATTTCAATTTTTAATAAAATTTGATTTTTTTTTTCTCTTTTCTTTAACACTCATATATTTCTCCCAACTTGAACGTAATTTAACTGGTTTAGATAATATACCTTCGACCAAGAGGTCAGAGATTGGAATTTCGACCCCCACATGTTGATGAACTAAAAATGCAATCATATGCTCCCTCATTATAACTAAATGGTCATGGGAGCCTATCTCTCTGCTATCTGAAAGAAGCTTTGTTGCTCTCTCTTTAAAGAAATTTCTCCTTCAACCTAAAAGAAGTTTTGTGAATTTTGACTTTGTTATTTGTGTGTAGGAAGATGGATGTTGCAACATCATTGCAATGTGGAGTGACCGACGTAATTCCTCTTAGGTTCCTTTTTCTGAGAGAAAGTTTGGAATCGCCACTAATCAAATTTGAGAGTGTGATTGGTTACTCAAACTATTGAAAATAAAAAGAGAGTGATCTACGAAAAACCAGATTTGGGCTCGGGAGTTGTTTGAGTGTAGAGAAGGTATTAGCACCCTACGACACCCGTTAAAAAAATGGTAGCTAAATTCATTTAAAAAGAAATCTTGTTATTTTATTAATTCAAGCGAAAATCTTTTTTTGTTTGTTTTTTTCATGTCTCATGATATATTAATTCATACTCGAATAAACGAACACAAATTATTGATGAGTGAACGAAGACCATTTAAAAAATGGATATTACTTGAAAACCCTAAAATTGATTTCAAAACATCAAAAAGTGACATTTTTTTAAACAAAAATAAGAAAAAGAAATATATAAAGAAATTTTGTGCCTTTCTGAGATTTCCGAAAAAGAAAACACTACTTAATCTCTAAGAAAAAAATAAAAAAGAAAATAAAAGCTTTTTTTGATTGAAGTTGTGATAAAAAGAGAACTTAATAAATAAAACAATAATGATCAAAAACTTAATTCTGAAAAAAATATAAATTAATTGATTAAAAAAGAAAAGTGATGATAGATCTGACTTAAAAAAAATATATATATATATGTATTTACAAAATGGGTGGGACCCACCTCTTTAAAAGAGTTACTTGGAATAAATTGAAATTTTCATTTTTTTTTCAAAAAATGAGACCCACTACCTTGGCTGGAAGTTGAGTATAGGTTGTTGGAGTCGTCAGAATTTCACTGAAAAATCGTCAAAATGTCGGGGTGTAATTATCAGATTCACCAGAAGTTCGTCGCAGTATCGTCGGGAAATTGCAAAAAGTTCGCTGGAATGACATTGGACGGTCGCCGGAATATCGTCGGTGAGTCGTCGGAAGTAGGTCGGAGGTTCGCCAGAATGACAACATACGGTGGCTGGAATATTGCAGGAAGTTGTCGGAATGGTCGACAGAGGTTGCCAGAAGTTCGTCCGAAGCTCACCGAAAATTCGCTGAAATGGAAAAAAGAAGAGAAAAAAAAACTTTTCTCACTCACTCTCTTGCTCTTCAATGTCTTCTACCTTTTTCCCCCTTTGATTGATGTCCAACACCCCCTATTTATATTATTTAGGATATTAAATTAAGGAGAGTTATAGAGAAAGTGGGGGAGAGAAAGGAAGAGAAAGAAGGAGAATAGGGAAGATGGAAGAAGAGGCGAGAAAGAGGAAGAAGTCTTCTGGAAAAAGAGAGAAAGACAAAAATGAATTAAAACAAAATAATAATAATAATAACATTGAAATAAGTAGTTAATAAAAATGAAATAATGAATAAAGTTTGAAAAATAAAAAAAAACGTAAAAACAAAAATGAGAGAAAAAAAACTAGAAATTGAAGAATAAAATTAAGTAATAACAATAATAAAATAATACAAATAATAATAATATTAATAAATAAATCAAAAAAAAAAAGAAAAAAAGAAAAAAAAAATGAATACAGTGTCAACAGTTTGCTCCATTTTGTATATCCTTGCAGGCATTAAAGATAGACAAAGGAAGAAAGAGACTGTATTCGGTAACGACATTAGTGAAGGACTTGAATTAACATATGCTTCGATCTCAACTAAATAGTTGAGTTTGATTTAACCAAAACAAAGGAACATGGGACCTAAATTGACATAGGCTTCGGCCCCAACTAAATAGTTGGTTCGATTTAACCAGAAACAAAGGACCTGGATTGATGCAGGCTTTGGCCTCAACTAAATAGTTGAGTTCGATTTAACCAAAATAAGAAAACGATGGACCTGGATTGACGTAGACTTCGACCTCAACTAAACAGTTGGGTTTGATTTAACCAAAATAAAGAAACAAAGGACCTGGATTGATGCAAGCTTCAGCCTCAACTAAATAGTTGAGTTCGATTTAACCAAAATAAGAAAACAAAGGACCTGTATTGACGCATACGTCGACCCCAACTAAATAATTAGGTTCGATTTAACCAAAATAAAGAAAGGAAAGACCTAGATTGACACATGCTTCGACCTCAACTAAATAGTTGAGTTCGATTTAACCAAAATAAAGAAACGAAGGACCTTGATTTGTTGGGGTTGATGCCCTAAACCTCGTGGTCTTGTAATTTATATATTCAAATTATTATTTTTAAATAAAATACGAGTTATTTTATTCGACATTTAGTGTGCATAAACTCAATCTAATAAACTAAGATACAAAGTTATTTTATGAAAAACTTAAACATATATGTCGAGACATACAGGTGGATCACGTTTAAGGAATAACCTAAATGTTCTGTAGCATATGGATAAGGTTGGGTGCCTTATCCTGGTGACACTA
>JAOANK020161572.1:0-17078 GCA_026257165.2 Telfairia occidentalis
ATTTCTTTCTCTGTATTTTACGTTTACAATTGCATGTTCTTCCCAAATTCATTCTTGAATGCATTAAGTGTTCAATCACTTCCGCTAGGAATTCGATTCCTTCATGGTTATGGTTACTTAATATTGTGGTTAGAATTTCGCTGCTTCGTTGTAGGACTTGGTCAACAATGCTCCTTTAGCAGAGGCATCCACCTCTAAGTTGAAGACTTTAGTCATTCGATGGTAAAATGCCTCATTTTAAGAAAATGTTGCAGGCTATTATGGGGACATTTCCTGAGCATTCCCTTGAATCTCTCCTATCGTCATTGAATGACTCATCACTCCCTTGCTTGGAAGTAATGATTTCTCCTCTCAATTTAACATTCTTAGTGGGAGGGAAGTACTTCAACAAAAATTGCATTGCAGTTTCATTCCAATTAGCTATAGATTCTGGTCGTAGAATTCCCAACCATGCTAGAACATCACCCACGAGGGAGCATGGGAAAAGAGTTAACCTTAGTGCTTCTCCTGATACTCCTGAGATTACAAATGAGTCACACACCTCAAAGGACTTGAGATGCTGGTGACGGTCTTCAGCAGGCAGACCATGAAATTAGCCATTTGATTGAACCATCTGAAACATTACAGGTTTAAGCTCAAAGTATGGTGCTTGGATTCCAGGTCTCACTATAACTTGATTCATTTTATTTTATCTTGGGCCTACATAATCTCAAATGTCTCTCTCCCTATCATCAGCAATTTGCATTACACTTTCAGGGTTAATAGCCTGATTAACTGATTCAGCTAGTTGTTGCCTTACAGGTTCTGGATTCATGACTGGTCTATTTACTAAATAACCCATAAGTTGTTGACCTTTTTTCTGATTTAGTCTCTCTCTTCTTTCTCTTCTAGTTTTTCTCAGAGTTCTTTCAATTCCATAATCAAATTCTAATAAGAATTCTAAGTCCAGTAATTCATTCATGCACTTATATAGTACTTGCAATCCACAACAGCTTTATCAATCCCTTGAAGCACAAAATTTGCCTAAACTCACTTTTAAAATCAATTTTGTTGCACCTATCCCCAACAACAGGACCGAAAACTTGTTGGTTGTTGTAAATTCAGTTTTAAAATAGCTTTCAAAGCCGCACAAAGTGAAAGTGTACACTTAGAAGTTGTTGTAATGTAAGGTCGATCCATAGGGATAAGTGTACAAAATTTCCTTCAAAAGTAATTCTTTAGGAGAATAAGGGTAACCAAATTTTAGAGTTGGTAAAAGGCAACAAAAATTGACTAAAAAGTAACAAGAAGTTCTATGTAAAAAGCTTAGTGAGGTTGTGAACTCTTTTTGATAAAAACAGGCTCCAATTGTGGAAAATGATATGTTGACTGCTACAGGATGTTATAGCATTTCTTATATTGTCTTAGTACCACAGAACCCTCTTATGCTTCTTTCAAAGCTATACTTCTAGGTTTATTTCCATGACCTTTTTCATTTTTTTTTTTAAGCTTTAGTTTTCTTTCTAGTGCATTAGGGAGAGGTTACTCATAACTCACTCTCAAATATAATAAGCAGACTCAACTAATGAGGATTTTAAAGGGTTCTATTAACACTCCATTTTCCAAGTTTGTATTAAAAAGCAAATTGTGGATGTAGCCAATATATACAATTAGATTTCAAAGAATACATTAACACCCTTTAAAAAGATAGCTAAGAGTTATTATACGATCCTTAAAACAAATCAGCAAGTTCACATCCCCAACCCTTGCCTTAAGTGAATTAGTACATGCTTGAACAGTAAGAACAACAAATAGCTTGGAATAAACAAAACATACTTAATAAAGGATTAATTTGAATACTTAAAAGTTGTAACAAGGACAAACTAATTTCTAACTAAAAACAGAAAGAAACATTAAGATGAAAGACATAGAGGGAGAAGTTGAGAAGGGCCTTCTTCTAAAAGTATCTTCCCACGAGTAGTCTCTTTCTTCTCCCATTTCCTTCTTCAGCAAAATTTCCCTTGGAAAACTCTAGAATCTGTTGTCTTCTTCTATCAAAATGGAAAAATGGGGCTATCCATAATTGGAGGTTGCTTTCTTTCCTTTTATGTCTCTTTCCTTCTTATCCACTTAGGTAGCAATAATTGTGGGCAAAATTGAACAAAGAATCCACATGAGGCTCTCTCCTTGGCTCTTTACAGCTTAGCCATGTATCACTACCAACTCAATTAATGAGTTGCCACATCACTCTCCTCTGCTTCCAGCTTACTAATGCCACAGGAAAATTCTACTGTCAATAGTATGCTATAGCAAAATTAGCAGTTTGTCACATATCAGCAACGCATTTTCCATAAAGCTCATGTAATCACCATTAGTTCAATCAATCCTAATTTAGTGGCTTAAAGTCAATTACAAGTGATAGGCATCAAAATTCTAGATCAAGAGTTATAATAAGACAAATTTATGCTCGAAATTCAACTAAAATGAACAACGCTTAGCTCTTATTCTAAGAGTTAATACGATATAAAAATACTTATCATTTGTTATTAGTTGTGTACACTTGCACATGGATTTGTTTGATTGCATCACTCACTACACAAAGTCAACAGCCCTTCCAGTGGCCAAGAATGGTCTTCCCAGAATGATGGGCATCTCCGAGTCTTCTTCCATGTCCAAAACTATGAAGTATGCAAGAAAGATGAACTTGTCAACTTTTATTAAAACATCCTCCATTATACCTTTTGAAAATGTTACCAATCGATCATCTAGCTGTAAATGGATGATAGTCTGCTGCACGTGCCCTAAGTTCAATTTTCTGAAAATAGACAGAGACCATGAGATTAATAGATACACCTAGATCACATAAGGCACGATTAATCCCTAAGCTACCAATGGTGCAAGGGATAGTAAAACTCCATAGATCTTCAAGCTTCTCTGGTAACTTCTTTTGCAGTATGGCACTCCATTGCTAAGTGAGATCTACCTTCTCAAACTGCCCAAATTTCTTCTTCTTAGACAACACTTTCTTCATGAATTTTATGTAGTTTGGCATTTGCACTAGGGCATCTACAAAAAGAAGGTTAATATGTAATCGTTTAAAAATGTTTAAGAATTTGGTAAACTGATCACCCATATTCTTTTTCATGAATCTTTGAGAATAAGGAACTCTACTAAAATCAACAGGAAGGAAATCAGAATACTTCCCTAAACTGGATGTCTTTGCTCTATCCTTCTTGTTCTCAACCACTTTCACGTCATCCTTCTTCTCCTTCACTTTCTTCTCATCGTTCTCTTCTTCAAGTTTCTTCTTGGGCTCCTTTTTCTCAGGCTCATGTTTTTCTTTTTCATCTAGGGTCCTACCGCTTCTTAACGTAATGGCATTGCAATGCTCCCTAGAATTAACATCAGTGGTGCTAGGGAATTTACCTTTTTGCATCGTGCTTAGTGAAGTGAATACTTGTCTAACTTGGACCTCCAATTTTTTTATGGCATTTTCCTAGCTATCCATTCTACTTTCGAAGATCCTTGTTTTATTCCTCGACTTTATGATGAAAGTCCTCATCATGTCCTCCATCAAAGATTTGTCAACTTACTATTGTGCTGAGGAGGTAAAAAACTCAAAGGGGCCTACAACACATTCTTAGTGTTAGCATAAGAAAAATTCAATGTGATTACGCAAACCTGGATTATATTGATTCGACAGTGAGTTCTACTGGCCTCCAAAATGATCTCCATAAGATAGATTGATGTAATTCACTTCTTCAAGCTGTTGGTTCTCCCAAGAGGGGTAGGAGTTGCATACTGCCATCGATGTTATCGACTGACTCTTACCTGGAATCACAAGGTTATTCAAAGCATTAATGAGCGTTGCGAGTTGAGCTTTAAGAGAACTTACCTCATTTAACTCATACATCCCTGCAGTCATTTGAGTAGACCTTTTTGATGACCAGTTGTAATTGGTGGTTGCCATGTCCTCCAATAAAGCCTATGCCACCTGAGGTGTCTTCAAAAAGATTGACCCTCCGACAGCTGCATCAACAATTGACTTAGTAGTACTAGATAACCCATTGTAGAAAGATTGTACTTGAAGCCAATCTGGATAGTCGTGTTGTGGGCATTTTTGCAACAACTCTTTAAATCTTTCCTACGCCTCATAGAGGTTCTCGTCATCAACTTGTCTAAAGTTACTAATTTCATTCCTTAATTTCTAGGTCTTAGCTGGCGAAAAGAACATGTTGAGGAATGCTTAGGCAAACTCATCCTAGGTCATAGTATTATTAGCTGGTAAGGATTCCAACCAATCCTTTGCTTTGTCCTGCAAAGAGAATGGGAAAAGACGTAAGCGAATGTAATCATTTGGTATGCCATTTAACTTTACTATACCACATATTTCAAGAAATGCTCAAATGTGTTTATGCGAGTCCTCCACAATTGAACCCCTAAATGCGCAATCCCTCGCCATTTGGATAAGGCCTGGCTTAAGTTCAAAGTTTGCAGCATTAATCAGTGCATACACGATTCCTAGCTGAGCATTAAGGATCGTATGCTGAATATAATCACAAATCACCCTTGGGTCACCTTCTTGCCTAACCATTTGTCTAACGCTCTGCTCCTTGTTCTGTCAGATTCTTTCTACGAGTTCGTTCAATTTCTGGATCAAAAGGAATAAAATCACTTCCTCGAGTACGTATCATACACAAAAATAATACAAAAAAGGAAAAGGAAAAATTACGTACAAATAAACCATAAATTAAGACTTGCTCAAATGCCTCAATAATAAAAAAAATTTAAAATACGTTGATTCCTCGGCAACGACATCAAAAACTTGATCGCACCCAACAATGTATTACTACAAGTGCACAATTTAGTCGTAGTAATAAACGACCTAAGAGACCGAGTATTGTCCATTAGAAATCGAGATTCCTAATTTTCTTAGTTATCAATTAATTTGTTCGATTTTATCTACGGAACTCAATGTCATCCAACGGTTCTAAATTATAGAAAGTAATAAGTGAGACACGCTAACGATGGGATAATCAAAGGAACAAAGGGTCTAGGGTGTTGGTATAGTGAACAAAACAATTAATCAATTAATTAACCCACAGGATGCAATTAATTACAAATTTTCCAAGTTTAAGGTTGATTGACCTGGATTTCCCCCTCTCAAGGTCCACCAACTCTCACAATTAACTCCCTATTCGATGTCTCACAATAAGAATTTTAAAAGCGGCATAAAAGTAACTTATCACAAACCTCGCAAGCTCTTCTATCACTCTCATGCATAAAAAAATAAACGTCTAAAATCTTTAGTCTAAATTACTACCCTCTCTCTCGAGTAAGACAATAAAAATAGCATACAAACTCTCAATGGCCAGTTGAATGCAGTGTTTAAGGTGCTAAAAATAGAAACAAAATGATAATAAATTGCATTCCACAAGAAAACCAATAAATCTAAGAGTTCATTACAACCAACTCCTTAAAATCAAAGAAATTTAGCTAGTGTTTTGTATCATAAAATATCCAAAAAAATCAACAAAAACATAATGCATAAAGTGTAAGAGAGAAAAAGGGGAACTCCCGGTAAAATCCACGTTGTTTTCGCAATAGACATGCTTTTTGAGGTGTGAAGACCTGATCTCGAGCACTCAAAGACCTCCCAAAATCTCCAGAACAGTTGCCCACTAAATTCTCTCTCGAATCTGGTCGAAAATCACACCAAAATTGAGTTGCCTGAAGTCTAGCGGCGAAAAATACATTATATAGAATCTGCATTTTGGCACAAGGAAAAAGACTAGTGGTAGCATCTCGACACTATGTTGTAGCCTCTTGATGCTAGTCTATTCTGAAAAATCTATAGTTTTATTTTTGACATATTTCCATCGTTCCTTAGCCGAATTTACTCTTCTTAGGCTCATTTTTCAGCCCGAACAACACTAAATTCATATTTTTGCCTCCCAATGCTCAATTCCTACAAAGTACATGAATAAAGACATCAAAAAATACAAGAAAACCTACAAAACTACTAAGATTTAGGTCCTAAAATAGCACTTTTTTGGACTATCATAAGATGAGTATCCAACTTGGAGCAACACCTCTATCCTAGGACAATACTCACTTTCCTTAAGTGCTTTCAGCGCAAAGGCATCCTACGGGTGTCATAAGTGCCCTTGATTACTCACACAACAGGAAAAGAGGACTAACCTCTTTCATTTTATTCCTTTTTTCATCACACAAACACTAGACACGCAAAAGACATACTTAAACAGAACCACAATCTTTTTAAAGACTTCCTCAAAGAAATAATTACCGTAAAGGCACCCTAAACCTTCAGAACCTAGACAAGAGGGCTACGTGCTCAATAACCAAGGAATCCCAAGAAGGATTTGAAATAACTCAGATAAAAATCATGCTATCCTATTTCCACAATCACATATAACAGACTAGTCAGTGCAATATCATAGACTCTCCTCATCAACAACATGCATACAAGAGTTCCAAAGTAGTTCATCACATTACAATCTCAAATAAGAAAAAAAAATTTAGCACAAAATTGCCTAAACTCATCAGAACTCACAAAGTACTACCCACACCCCCAAACTTAAAACATACATTGTCCTCAATGTATACATCACTAAGCATGCAAAAACAATGAAATAAGAATCAAGTTGATAATACTGCTCTGATAGAAGAAATAAGGTTCTCCATAACATCCAAAATGAGAAGAAGAAGTTGTCCTGAAAGATCGAGGTTCAGCAAATGGAATGAGATTTACTGGCACTCAACCCCTATAAAAGAAAACAAAGACAAAGATAAGGGAAAAGGTGCATAAAACATGGATGACCAGTGCATTTAACTAGCACCTAATCCGACCCTAAAACAAGAAAAAGTTAAGATACACCCTAGAGTAATACTCTGTATTTCTCCACGATATCAATCAAACTAAATAATTGTCAATTCTTGGCAACGACGCCAAAAATTTGATCACTGCATTACGTTACTGCAAGTGTATGGGTTAGTTTTAGTATAGTGGAATTGAGTATTGAGTGTCGTCCTCGAGATTGAATTTCTAATTTGAGTAAGTACTACAGTTACTCACACCACATTTTATTTAGGGAACTGAATAAAAGGATAGATAATTAAGTTACACTACTCCTAGTCCTAATTAAATGGAGGTGAAAAATGGAGAGCCTGCTGTAGAACCTAATTTACACGTTTTGGGACAATACACTTTATTCACAAAACAAACTATTCTATCATGATGCAATCATAAGTTGGGATTAATCTAACATTCGGCTTCCTCTCTTAAGCTTAGCTAGTCTCTCACTAACATGCAGACGCAACCTCTCGGTCTATTACCCACTCACTAGCAAGACATTAGGAACTTCCCGCTAATATCACCCCTTAAAAGAACTATTGTGATCCCATCCTCTCTCGAGCACAGGGCAATCCCGCTTGTCATCACGGTGCACAATAAATCCATTAGAGATAATAATTCGTGCTTCTATTAATAAACTTCCATTCTCGCACGATGATTTACAATAGTAATGATATTATAATCCAAATTTTACTCTCTCAAGCTAAAACTTAAATCAATACATCAATTTAATCTTTGATTAGAAGATTAAAAGCAATGGGCATACAAATGCATGAATGAACTGCAACGACATAAGAAAAATCCATAACATTAACAAAGTATAAAAAATGTTCCAAAGCATTACAAAACAGTCTAAGGCAGAGTCTCACTACTCAAATTTACAATAAAAATAGAGACTCCATCAGAAAGATACAAACTAAAACTCAATCTACAAAGGGTAAAGAAAACTCTGAAAGACGAGTTCCACACTCGTTCTTGTCGTGAAGCCGTGATCCAAAGACTCAAATCGCTCCAGAGATTTCATTGGAAGCTTATTTTCCTCTAAAAAATCGTGCTCCAAACCGTAGCCTCTTTCTCTCCAAATTGCCTCCTCCAATCCGTAGAAGCAAATGGCCTTTTAAATTTGATTTTGCCCGCAACATCAAGACTCTAGAAGATAGTGTCTCGACATTGATCTCCCGTCATTAAATGGTTGTGCAGCCCTTACATCGCTTAGGGTGACATAATAGCAAAATGTTAAGACGCCAAAAGGCATCGTCTTAATGCTACTTGCAGCTGCCAAGAGGAAGGCACACGCTCGCCCGCGTGCAGTGTGCGTGCAATCACTTATGGCATCGAGGCACTATGAGATAGTGTCTCAACGTTGGTCTCTTTTCACGTGTGCACGACAGCTAATTTGGGCATTCAGATGCCCATGCGTGGCATCTCAACACTTCTCCATTCAGTTAACTTGTGTTTTAGCCTCAATTCTTCGTTTCTTGACCAAATTTCATTTTCTTAGGCTCGTTTTTCGATCCGAACAACTCCAAATTCATATTTTTATCAAATAATGCTCGGTACTTACAATTTAACAAATAAACTCATGAAAGCTCCGCAATTACATAACAAAACTTGCTAAAATTAATTCTAATAATAGCAGATTTTGTGTGCTATCACCAATCTTGATACCCATGGTATGTGCATTTCCTTAGAAGTTCCTTGTAATGATCCCAAGCTTAGAACAACTACTCGAAATCTTGTTGCCTAAATGAGCCAATTTCAGTTCTGTGTTTGGCAATCTTAAAAGGTGGGAAGAATTTTGTTAGAAAGGCTTGAATCATATCTTACAACGAAGTAATACTTCCTTGTAGGAAAGAACCTAGCTACTCTCGCACCTTATCCTGTAAAGAAAAAGAAAAAAGACGTAAGCAAATTGCCGCTTCAAATACACCATTCATCTGAACGGTTCCACAAACATCCAAAAAAGTAGTTAAATGTGTATTTGGGTCCTCTATGGCATTTTCACTGAATAAGCTATCTTGAACCATTTGAATTAGCCTGGTTTCAAATTGAAGTTATTTGCCTCATAGGTATATGGGCTATTTTAAAATGATCAAGAGGATAAACAGGCTTAAAGTAATTCTTGATGGCCATCTGACGCTGTTGAGCAAGTGGAATGTGTTGCATTTGCACTTGAGAAGTTGGTTGAAATTGTTCAACTGGTGGAGCTTGCAAATTATCCATGAACTAAGCTCTTTCCTTCTTTTCCTTTCGATTTATCTTACAGGTTTTTTTCAATTTAAATATCTAAAGGATTTTGAACTAATTCCTTGTTTTTTCGCATGCAAAATTGACGCCTGAAAACATAACTAAATAAAAATTAGTAAAATAAAAACAAAAACAAAAACTCTAAAGTAAGATGAACGAGTTCTTCACATTATTAAGTGAAACTAAATAATTTCCAATCTCGGCAATGGCGCCAAAACTAAATAAGTGCTCGCCCACAAGTGTATGGGAACAAGTTTTAATATAGTGTAAGAGATGAAAAGTGTCGTCATCAGGATTGGGTTTCTAGCTCACTCAAGTAGCATGAACACTACCGTTTGATTTTATTTGGAGAAATCAACAAGGTGAAATTATGACATTAAAAACAATAAAGTTGAGAAAATTAGAGAGAAGGGGTCTTAGGGAGTTGATTTCACCAACTAATTTTATTAGCCAATTAACTAATTTAACCAAGAAAGAACCAATATAAAATTCTATAGTCAAGAACACACATATGTGAACTGTCTCTCCCGATCACAATTTAACCTCTCTTCTATTAAATACTTCTCAAGTAATTCTAAATTTCCCAATCTTAAAGCTACTCCAGCATGCATTTTAAGTTCTAGTTATAAACCCCATCTCCCGAGTAAAAGATTCATATCGAGAAATAGTTAATTCGTGATCAAAAGATTAAAAGCAATAAACACATAAATGCAGGAATAAAATAAATAAAAGATCAATTCTGACAAAACAATAAATTAAACTTATAAAAACTAGTGGCTACATTAATCCCTCGAAGTGCGAGTTTAGCTACACATGTTCAACGTAAAATATAAAATCCCAATACTAAAACACATGGAAAGCTTTGAAAATTCTTTTCTCCACTCCATATAAGTCTCATTATCCTCTAATTTTGTAATCTCTCAAAATCTCAAAAGTAATTTCTTTGGCGATGGTCAAAAGTCCCTGCACTGTTGCAAAATATTCTATTTACGGAGGCATCGATAGTGTCGAGATTCTATGGCAGCGTCGCGACGCTAAACCCTAAAAATATAGAAACCATCGTGGTAGCATTGATACGCTACAAGGGCGTCGTCGAGACGTTGTGAAATTCCTTAGCGCGTGCTTCTCCAATATAGCGTCTCAACGATGCTATTGTGGTTGTGGAAACTTGATTTGCACGAGTGTTGAGACGCAGACGATTTGGCTTAAACCTGTCTGCAGGTGTCTCAATGTTGAATTTGGCATCTAAACGCTTCATCCTTGATATGTAAACTTCGATTTCATTTATCCGTCGGACTCTTGTCCAATTTGCCTAAATTTCTCAATAAAAATTCCTAATTCTTTATTTTCTTCCATTTGCATGGTTCCTACAAAATAAATTGATATGTGCTTGAAATTACTCCAAATAATCTAACAATATTTAAGCTATAAAAGTAGTCACAAAGTGTGCGATCCGATTTCAACATCTTTTGAGTTCTATTATTAATTTTAATTAAATTAAAACTCATTAATTGTTATAAATAAATAAGCAAAACTTTTCATATTTAAATTCTTCATATTCATGATTTTTCAAAAATTTTGATATTCTATATTTAAATGTAATAATTTTAATTTCAATATATGTAAATAAAGAAACACTTTTAATATTCTAACCTTATGAGAATTTATAGTTGAAATTAAATGTATAACTTATTAAATATTGACAAATTTAATTTTGATATTTATTTAATTTTTATTTAATTTGAAGACATCAAAATAATAAATTAAAAAGAATTATAAATAAACTTTTATAAAACATAAGGGCAAAATGGGGAGAGAAATTTTCTCCCTTGTAGCCTCATTTAGATATAGTATAGTTATTTGAGTTAAAGGGTGGGGAAATTAAAACTTTACCATGTAGGTTTAATTACTTTCATCCTACAAAAATTGTTTTTATAGATAGGCATCATTTTGAAACTAAGAACAAAATAGTATGTTAAATTATGCAAAATATCCCTAAACTTTAGAATAAGTTACAATTCTGCCCATATAATTTAAAAATTAAAGGGTCTTAATCATATTTAAAAAATGATGTTATTTGGGGGAAAACAATTGTACGAATTAATATAATATATTACTCCTAGGCATAAACAGAAGTCAAAAAGTTTTAGTAACATTCCAAATGATTCCAATTAATGAAAGAAACATATTTTTTTGTTAGTGTTTTAATCAACATTTCGTCATTTAAAACGAAAAGTCATCTACTATGAAAAAAATTATGAACTAGTAAAAATAAAATTAAAAAAATAAACTACACATTAGTAAAGCTGAAGGATTGTGGGGTCTTAAGAAAATACTTTTCGAGAAGAACATGTTCCTGAGAGAAAAATGGTGGTAGAGTGAGATTCTTAAAAAACATGTGTCAGTAGTTAGAAGAGCAAAACAAAATCAATTGACTGGCAAAAAAAGACAACTTTTATCCTCAAATGTAAGAATTTATCGATAAATTTGTGGTACTGGCGGTTGGTTGACTTGAGAATTATTTGTATGATCTAATTTTTGTCAAATGATTGTGGAAAGGGAGGTCCTAGAATTCGCCTGTCACCCTTGGTTTGCTTACCCTCAAAAATTCTATTTTCTCCTAAATATTTTGTGTGGGGAACAATATATTATCCTAACTTTTGCAATTGTTTCCCCAAACTAACATCATTTTTAATGTGACTAGGACCATTTACCTTTATTATTATTATTTTTTAAATAGTTGATCGCCACGTTAGATTTTTTATTTTATTTCAATAGAAGAGCTATTGGAATGGTTGTTTTGAACAATTTTAAAGGTTAATGGTTAAAATAAGATTTTTAAGCAATATGAGTATAATTGAAGTTTACCCCAAAGTTCAGGGCTTAATTCAAACATCTATGCCAACGTGTATCTTTATTTTTACAATTCGTTGTCCAACTTATCGTCACATCACATTTTTTTTTGTCTTTTTAATAGAAAATTTGATGAAAACGGTATTTTTGTAACAATTTTGAAAGTTTGAGAGTAAAATCAAAACTTTTGAAACTATTCTTTGTTTGGAAGCTTAGGATTTTGAGATATTTTAAATTTTTATGGATTTCAAATGAATTTCGTCGTTTGTTATCACAAGAAAGTGCATGATTTGATTTGAAATCATGTTTGTACTAAAAAAATTCAAACTAAAATGGTCTGATTTCAAAGGATTTCATAAGATTTTAGTTAAATTACTTATTTAACCTTGTCATATTTTAATTTTAATTTATAAATTAGGATTAGGAACCTATATTAGTAATTTTAGTAAAATTACTTATTTAACCTTGTCATATTTAATTTTAATTAATAAATTAAGATTAAAAACCTATATTAGTAATTTTTTTTCTTTTGTTTTCTTTTCCCTGAACATCCAAACAACAAAATTTAAATATATTCATTTCAAATATTTTTCATTCGAAACAAAATGAAGAATTTAAAATCATTTTTCAAATTTCAAATCATAGAATTTAAAATCATTTATTCAACTTTCTTAACGCCAAACAGAGCATAAGGGCATAATTGAAACTTACTCTAAAGTTCAAGGGTAGTATTTTGTACAGTTTTACCTAAATTATATATTTAAAAAACAAAGGTTTAAATTTTATTTTTAAAATATAATTTAGTTCATTGAATTTTAAAAGTGTAACTATTTTGGTCCATAAATTATAAAATGTTTATTTTAGTATTTGAACTTTGAAAAAACATTATTTCTAATATATGCCAACATTAACAAAAAAAAAAAAACATTCGATATCGTGTTATTCATTTGCTAAATTATTATGTACAAAATAATTAATATTTTAAAACTTGGGGAGTAGAATAGATATTTAGAAGTTTTTGGACAAAAATGTAATTTAAAGAAAAACTAAATATAATTAAACCCACCATCTTAAACTTTTGAATTTAATAATAGTTAAACCTGACAGAGAATATCTGGATTTCATTATTAATTAATAATTATTTTCTAATATTAATTAAGATTGATATATAGTTGATTTCATTTTCCAGTATAGCATAGCTTTAAAGAAAGAAAGAAAGAAATAAATAAATGAAAAGGTGGGAAGCCTACCAAACTATCACAATAAGGCTTCCATGCAACACAAAAGTCAACATAAGTGGTCCTGTCCTGCCCCCGCACAAAAGGATTAAAAAGGTGTTCTAAGAATTGTACAAACTTTTTTTTTTTTTTTTTTTTTTTTTGTCAAGGTGAATTGTTCAAAGTTACTTGGGTGGTGTTGATTTTTTTTTTCCTAATATGAAATAAAATTATATTTTCTTGTTTACATATGGTCAATATATTTGATGAAATTTAAATGAGATTGTCCTTTGAAGAAATAGTTGTAAGACATATTAATATTTTGAAAGAAAAATAAATGAAATAAAATTTTATCTTTTCACATAATGATTTCTAACTTAACATCTTTAATTTGTCAATTTTTTCAAACGTTTGAATTAATGTATTTTTTTAATCTACTTTTTTTTTGGAGAAACTTTAATCCTTAAAGCGTGAGATTTAAGAAAGATTTTGTCAAATACTAATCAAAAGGTTCAACATAATGCATCGATACATCAGTGGTAAAAAAAAGTTACCCAATATTTTTGCACGAAATTTCTCAGTGTGCAACGTGAGCAGCAGAACCTGTGAAAAAAAATAAGTTAACTACAATGTGGGGCTTTGTCAATTGCATTCTGACGCTTAAGTCAGTAACATGAATACAGAATTAGGTCAATTCTCTAAGGTGTACGTGCATACCTCAATTAGGATGTTCACTGATCACTTATTGGAGGCGTAACGATAGTGGCACCCCAGTTGGCGTTGATTACAGTAGATAGTGAAAATCTTGGTGGAGCAGCTGTATCAAGTTCACCTCATCAAACGTTTTGTAACGATCATGATGTGACTGGTCATTGGCTTAATTTCAGGTGACCTCAGTCATCGTTGTACTCTTCACGGCAAAAACGTTGGAGGTGCAGGTTTTGATGATAGTCTTCATTCTTGCAAGGCACATGGAGGTTCCACGTCTCCACACTTGGTACCTCAGATTTTCACCTATAACAATGGCCTTCACTTCGTTGAGTATTGAGTTCCTTCCCTCAGGACTCTGAAGTAGAGTTAATGGGGTGTTTCATTCGAGGTACCGTGATGTTGGAAGTTGTCACCTCATCAGAGCGACGACACTCGCACTGAGGTGAGATGTCCTTGGGCGAGCATCGGTGAACACTGATTTTTGAAGCAGTATTACGTAACGAACATTTGTGTCGTTGATCTCATTGAACATTTGATGGTTGTACGCAGCATTCAGGGCTATATATAGCTTCTTTCTTTGCTTCTGGTTTTATCGCAAGCTGAGGCCTAAGCGCTTCCACTCTTGCTTTGATTTCAAGGTTAGTCTCCTAAACCTTCATTGCAATTTCATATAATATGTCGAAGAGAAGTCAGGGAGTGATTCTACCTCTGGTCGCAACGACGATGTGAAGAATCTGATCAGGGGAGATTGTTTTTCAGAATGCTCGGTGGGTGTTTTGGGAAACGTATGGAACAAATACAATGTGCCAACGAACGTCCATATGAGGCTATCGAGGGGAGGATAGTCACTAGAGAATCCACCTCTCGACCACGTGTCTTCTTACCCTCAGATGTTCAAGAGAGGAGTAAGACTGTTACTTCATCCGTCTACTCAGCTCTACTTATCTGACGTCAATCTTCTCTCAATGCAACTCTCACCGAACAGTTGGGGAGCTCTTCTTGGAACCTTCATGCTGTTGGCAAAATATGGGAAGGCTAAGCTGAGCTTATTGTAGTTGATGGCTTCTAAATTTCTCAAGGCTCACCTTCATTCTACAAACTAGTTCTACCTCTTCGCCCGTACCAGTGTGGATTGGTTGGTCAAGCACCCCTCTTCACTAAAGAAATGGAAGGACAAGCCATTCTACGTGTTTGGCGAGTTGCTAGGTCTCAATGAAGACAACGAGCCTATTTCTAAAGTTCCTATCAAGTTTGAAGAGTAGGATGAAAACCCTCTTCCTTACCTCGGCCAGGTGTGTTCTTTGCCTAGATGCTAACGTCTTATATTGCTTTCGCTGCTACACTTGAATGTGTACTTAGTTGTCCTTTGAGTTGGGCGATAATCAGAGCCATTGAGAAGTTGTTGGACACTGTTCGACACAGTGATTACCTAATGTCTCCAAAGAACTTGCGAAGGTTTTGACTTCAACTCCCTCGCATCTTAGGTATATTTCCTTGGCAATATTTGTGCCTTTTGCCATTGCTCCGGCAGTCATGGGCCCCATTTAGGGAATGAAATATCCAGCCAACTATCACTGTTCTAGCGATCACTATTGAAGCGCGGAGCTTGTTGACAAACACAAACGGTAAGTGTACATCCTGAAGTTGTAGCAAACAAGGTCGATCCACAGGGATAAATTAATAAAATGTATTCTTAAAAGTTGCTATTTAGGAGACTAATGGTAACTAAAATTCAAGTTGTTAAATGACCAAAAATAGAGTAAAGAAATTAACAAGTAAATTTTAGAAGATGGTTCGATAGGAATTTTGTGCAAATTAAATAAAACAGGCTCAGGTTAGGGAATTCATTTGCCGACTGCTACAGGATGCTGCAACATTTATCTACTGCTTAATACCACAAAAACAGCTCCTAAGCTTCTTCCGAAGTCAAACCACTAAGTTCATTTCTATGCTCTTAGTTAATCTTTAAACTATAGTGTTCTTTTTAGTACAATAGGGAGAAGTTATTCTTAGCTCACTCACAAGTCCATAAAGAGATTCAGCTAATGAGAGTGTTAAAGAGATCTATTAGTACTTCCTATTCCAAGTTCATACTAAAGAGTAAATTGTAGAGATGACCAGCCAATACAACTTGATTAATCCAAATAAATTCATTAACACTCTTTAAAGAGACAGTTAAGAGTTGTTGTACAACCTTATAACAGTGCAACAAAATCAAATTCTTGACCCTTGCCTTTAGGTATTTAGCTCAAGCTCAAATGCAACAAAAAACAACTAGCTAAAATTAACCCAAACTTTGTTTAAGAAATACTAAAATCCAAATGCTAAATGATTACGAAAGAAATGAGGTTTAACTTGAACTTCAATTAAGGAAAGAAAGAATAAGACAAAAGATGTGGACGGAGAGAGTGAGAAAAGTCTTCTTTCCAAATTATCTTCCCCCCTAAAGCAATTCTTCTTCTTTCCCTTTCCTTCTTGGGCCAATTTTTCTTCATCAGCTCTCTTAATCCCTTGTTTTCTTCTCCAAAAAATAGAGGAATGAAATGAAATTAGCTTCTCCTCCATAATTGGAGGCTTCCTACTCTTTTTCTTTTCTCCCTCCATCTTATCCACTTGGGCATCAAACAAGGGTTGAATTGGTCATGTAATCCAAATGGAGCTCTTTCAAAGGTCATTTCTGTTGAATCACGTGCTAAATGCCAACTGAATTAATGAAGTGTCACGTCATTGCCCCTTGCTTCGAGCTAAAAAATGCAGCAGGAATTTCTGCTGCCAACTGGGATGCTATAGCAAAATTAGCATTTTAACACAGATCCGTCATATTTTTCTCTTTTAAGTTTATTAACTTAACCATTAACACAACAATCAACAATTCATTAGCTCAAAGGTAAATACAAGTGATAAACCACATAATTCAAGCTAAAAGGGTATCAAAAGGCCATTCTTGACTCATAATCCACTCAAAAGACACCCAACTTAACTCTTATTCTAAGAGTTAACAAACCCCCAAACTTAAACCATTACTCGTCGCTGAGTAATGCTTGGATTTCTTTCTAAACCCTTCCTACTAATCTCTCTTTGTACTAAACTTAGTTAGAGTTGGCAAAACATAATTAGGCACTCCTCCCTAAACCTTTCACCACACAACTTTCTCACTCTCCATTTCCCTTCAATTGCTTAAACTTGCTTTTGTCAAG
>JAOANK020161677.1:0-14095 GCA_026257165.2 Telfairia occidentalis
TTTGTTTATTTTGTTCATATAAATGAAAGATGGAAGAAGAAGAAAATGACGAAGGACAAGAAAAGGAACAATACTAACAAGAAAATAAATAAAATAAAGAAGACAGAGACGAAGACGAAGAGAAAAAAAAGAAGAAGAAAATGACAATATCGTAAGTGAAGTAAGATAATAATTGCTTTTTGATTTTGTGATTGAATTAGATATTGAAGTATATTATTGATATATCTATAGGCAGTATATCAGTGCTATCCATTGCTATTAAGTATATAAATGATATCAGATCATATTAGGTATATCAAGAATATTAGCTACTTACTGATATATGAACGATATACTTCATTTTCTATTAGTGATTGTTTGCATGCTCATTTACTATTATGACTAATATTAATGAACCATATAAATAGATTTAAACGGATAAATAAATGAAAATCAAATATCAATGTTAAAAAGAAACTAATTCACTGAAAACAATATATCAATAATAAAGAATATCAGTACTATACTATAACAACGATATATAGTGATATACTAAACAAATGGTATATCAATGATATACGAGGGTAAAAAAGAAAATATTTAAAATCATTTAAATAAGTCTGGGAAAATTTTAAAATTCTGCTATATTTGCAAAAAATAAAAAGTGTTGCTAAATTTGCTAATACCCTAAGTTAAATAGCTACTCATTGCAATTATTCTATATGAAAAAAAGAAAAATGTTCAAAGATACAAACTCTCATAGGGAGTGAAAAAAAAGAAAATAGAAAAAAGGGCCAAAGAAATACAACTTCCAAAATTACATAGAAAATTAATGAAGAACAAAAACTACTTAGAAAATGGAAGAACTTGAGCTAGAATCATCCACCCCTCTTCAATCTGCTTGAATCTTAGCAAAACTATCAGCAACAATCAGATAAAAACTTTCGAGGAAAGTGAAATCTCAAAATTTTCTCTTTGTCATCCTAGAGCGCCCTTCTACAAAAATACTATTCAGCCTTATTTGGGGTTCTATCGATTGGTATAAGAGCAATTTGGTTCTGGTCATGAAGTTAGAGTTAGATGATGTTGTACATGAAGATATGCTGAAGATTTTACGTGAAGGAATGGATTGCTTAAAGAATAAATTAATGAATCAATTGAAAGAGGAAATGGCCTTGGTGTTCCAACCTATGCAGGATACAATAGCCCAAAGTTTCAGAAAAATTAAAGAGGAGATTACACTAGCAAAAACAAAAAGGAAAACATTTGGCATGAGAGTGAAGTCACAAAGATGGAAGAATCATTAAAATCATCATATGAGGAACAAAGGCAGAAAAACGAGAAGTTGATGAAGAAAAAAACATAGAATGGAATGAGGAAGAAAGATTTCATCTGGAATCCCAAAAAAATGCACAAAAAGGTACAAATGGAACAGAAATTTGGAAAGGTTGCTGGAAAATACCAGCTAAGATTGAGGATAGTCTACCAAAAGTCGAAGATCGTGCATGAGGGGGTTGGGAAGATCTTCGGCACAATGAAGGCTGATTTTTCCAAGAGAGATCGTTGGCCATTGTTGACTTCATGGCAAGAAGTGAAGACGTGGAGTGGGCGACGCTTCAGCAACTGCGAAGTTCGGAAGAAGGCGAATAGTCATGATGGAAATGGTGGAAAAAAGCGATAGAAAGCCATCGCTGCAACGAAGGCTAGTATGGTCGAAGAAGAAGAACCGGTGGAGGCGTCGACACAAGTTTAGTGAAGGGGCAACACTGGAGGCAATAACAGTTCAGGGAGGAGGAAGGAAAAAAGAATCACAGTCCAGTTGATGGTCTGCATGAAGAAAATTCTCCAAGAGAGTGGGACCATGGACCTGTTTGTCAAGGGCTTGATAAATTACATTTGAATGGGTTGGATTCCAATTAGCTTGATGAGGCCCATTTTTTTTCAAAGGCAAAAAATGAGGATGGGTTTTGGGCTGAGTTGTTCTATATATTTAACCTAAAATCCAACCCGACATGGAAACACCTACCTAGTGAAGAGGGTAACCTAGCTGTCATAGTTAATTGTGACACACAGTTCTGACGTCATCCCACAGCGTACCTCAAGTTCTAAAAAAAGATCTTTTGCTTTTTAGATTTCTTTTTTTAACCACACCTTGAGTACAAGATGTGTCTAGAGGCGGGGTAATGATAGGATGTCATAAGAAGAGTTAGGAGTATTATTAGGGTATTAAAAGCATATAAGTAATTAGTAAGGAAAGTTGTTAGGTAAAGTGGGAGGAGATGATGGGAGGCATTAGTTTAGTTGGCTTAGGCTTGAGTGTGTATACTGAAGAGAAGGGAGGTTCCAAGTACCTCAAATACCTGGGGATACTATACTATTTACCTTCCATCTTTTAATACTATTCAGTTCTATCTGGGTTTTATCAGCTTCCTATATGCACTCTAGATTCACCTCGAGTAACTTAGTCATAAAAGGGTCCTACTCAATGCATTACATTACTCATAGAGTGAGTTACTCTCCCTTACATATTTCCTACTATATACATTAATAATAAGGGGCCTATCAAAGTTGCTCCAGGCCAACCAAATAAATGCCCTTAGCATCATGATTGAAAGAGGACAATCGAAAAAGTTAGATAAAGACATATTTGCTATGAGATTGTCTTATAATTGATATCAAATTAGATTTACTAGAACTCATTAGCTTAACTTAAGCTTTAGGGTTCAGTGATTATTTAACAAAGTGTCATAGCAAAATATCTTATGAAGATCCATTCAGAGCTCTACCAGTTAAGATCAAACTAAGATAACTATGCTCTCTCCTCTCTCCTTCTCCTCTCTCATCTTTGGTAACCCTCTCTGTTCATCTTATCCGGCCATCAGTTCGGGCTCTCTGTTTCTATATTCTGATTTTTTATTGTTAGCTCCGTGTTAGTGCTTCTGAAATCATTTTATTGTGATTGTTCTATGAGTTTTGCTCTTTTAAGATGGAAGTCAAGAGTTGTAGATATGATAATAGTTCCTTCTGCATTTGGGAAAGCAATAGATCTCATTTTGTTGAAGATGTTCGAAGAAAATTTTTAGTGCCTTTTCATTTCTCTCTAACTTGTTTGGTTTAAGGATCTCTTGGTCAACATGCTTCATCTCCATGTTATTCATCATTATTTTATTTTATTTTATTTTTTTAACAATAAACAACTTCTCATTGAATTAATAAAAAGGAGAGTTCAAAGAAATACAAGCTTCCAGGGGAGTAAAAAAGAAAAAGATAAAAACTACAAGAGAACGCAAACGAAGAATCCAAAGAATAAACAAAAATAGGCCAATTATTACAAATAACAAAAGATTCAAAAGACTTGGATAGAGAGCACCAAAGAGACGCTTTAAACTTTGCAAGCTCAAAGCATTCCATCCAAGATTTTCGCTTATCCTAAAAAATCCACCGATTACGCTCAAACCATAATTCTGAAGCAATAGCCTTGACAGCATTAATCCACAACAGACGACCTTAATTAGGAAGAAGATGATCATAAAGTAGCTGGGAGAAAATATCCTTTGACTCTCGAGGGAAGACCCAATTACAATTGAAAATGAGAAACAACGCATGCCAACATTCAAAAGTAAAACTACAATGTAAAAAAACATGGTCTTGACTTTCTTCCTCAATAAAACAAAATACACAAATCGATGGAAGGAGAGCTGAAGTAGGAAGCTTTCTTTGAAGATGATCAACTGTATTAAAATGCCCAAAACACAAAATCCAAGCAAAGACATTGACTTTGCGAGGACTCTTAGACTTCCAAAGAGCCAAAAACAACTCCTTAGGAATTGGAGAAGAAGATGTCAGAATCTCAGTCATAGCTTGGATGGTAAATATACCTATTATTCATCATTATTTCAAGCAAGAAAGGAATCAGTGTGGAACACGTCGTCTTTAGAAATTCTCTTCTACATCTAGTTGGGTCTTCGAATGTGTAATATGGCCACCTTCTGGGGGAAGGAAAAGTGTGGTGGTCCCTGCTTTGGAAAATAAGAATGGCAGGGTCTTTTTTAGCAAATGTTCAAGGATTATATTTCCATCTTGGTCTCTTTCGACTCCTCTTCACTTCCTACCTCTATTGAAGCTCAAAAAGTTCCTTTCTCTCAGGATGCAATTCCCCCTTTCAAGGAAGTAGGTCCTTTTATAAAGAAAAAATAAGCAGCCTTCGAAGAATTTAAAATCCGTGGATTCTTCCCATGGTTTTTGGGTTAGAAAAGAACTCGAGGTTATTCAACTCAATTGAAAAAAACAATGGTTGCTAAGGCTATTCAAGATATGTTCTTTATTATGTCAATCTGTTTATAGCTGATAAAGCTCTGCTATCCTTTGGTGATGATGCATCTTTCTTTAGTCTTATGAAGATTTAAAGGCAAATAGAGGAAGATTGGGAAATTTTTTTTTTTAAGTTGGAAAAATGGACCTTTTCTCAGCATAGCAAGATGGAGTATATTATTTGTTATGGGGGCTGGATTCGCATTAGCAACCTACCTTTAAAGTACCGCCAGCAAAATTTCTTTGAGGCAATTGGGCAGAATTTTGGTGGCTCTCAGTGTTGCTCTCTGAAAACGTTGAACATGTTGAACTGCTCTGGAGCGATTATTCAAGTTAAGCCCAATGTGTGCAGTTTCCTTCCAGTCTTTGTGCCAATTTTTTATCCAAATTTGGGGATGTTTGATATCAGAGTCTCAGATTGTTCTTCTCAGTCTTCTCAGTCTGCATATGAAAGATTCGAGTTTTATAGAAGAGGTGAGATATTCAGATAATGATATTCAAATATTAAAACCCTTGAATCCAGGAGAATTTAATGAGATATCTGAAGAGTCTTCTCATTTGAAGTGTGCAAGCAAATCTGATGGTTTGCCTTCATCAGATTTTATTTCACAACCAATTCCATCGGTTACCACGAGAGATTTAATTATGAACGTTTCCCCTCCGATTATAAATGATAATTTTCTTGGCAAAGAGAACGGTCAGCCTCCAAGTATTAATGATGATTTATTTGGCAAAGAGAATTTGGCGATCTGCCTTACATAATTAATGCAATGGCTGATGTTTTGAAAAGGAAGCTTCTAATTTGGGTGAAGTTATTAATATTAATTCATTAGTTTTAAACTCTCTCATTAATCCGAACCAAATCACGGCTTGCACATGTTTAAATCCTCTACATAATAGAATAACTTTTAAGGAATTTAGTGTCAAAGCTCTCCCTTTCCTTTACAACAGGAGGAAATACAGGGTTTTATCTCTTCTCCTCTTAAAAGAAGTGGGCCATATCTATGATAACTTGGAGGAAGCTATTTTAATGAAGATTATGTGAATAATTCTACTCAAATTTCTAAGGGAAAAACAGGGGCATCCTCTTCTCTCTCTCACGTAATTCACTCACCAAATTTGGGCAGCTCAAAGGACCTTTTAGAGTCATAATGATGAGGAATTTGACTCTGATATTAATGTCAGTATGAGTAGTTTTGATTCACCAAGAGATTTTTTCTTTGACCAAAGAAGGAGAGTCCGACTTTCAGTTCTTGACTCTATTCGAAGTTAGTTTTTGAATCTCTTCCAAGATGATATTTGTCTAGCTGACCACCATATTTTGATCAAAGCAACCATGACTTCTTCTTTTATGAATCAATAGGGCATTCATCAAGGAAGTACTCAAGAAGATCAGGCTTTGTTTTTTGAGAATTGTGGTATTCCTCGTCCCTTTCAAAGTTGTATAATTCTCTGTTTTTGTCATAAGCAGGGGCCTCTAAAATCCTCTGTTTTGATCGCTCTGTTCTTACGCGGCACTGTTTTTAGTCTCCTCTGTCTTAGCTCTACTTCTTCATTGAATACTTGACTTCCTATGAAGATCATCACTTAGAATGTAAGGGGTTTGGGTGATTCTAAGAAACATTTGCTGATCAAGAAATTAATTAAAAGTCATGTCCGGATGTAGTTTTGATTCAAGAATCAAAGCTAATTGAAGCTGATTGTCAAGTGGTCAAATCAATTTGGAGCTCAAAAAATATTGGTTGGTCTGAGGTTGATTCGTAGGGGAAATTTGGAGGATTGTTATCTTTATGGGATGAGTCAAAAGTCTCTATTACGGAAGTACTAAAAGGTGGTTATTTCATCTCCATTGTTTTCTATTCCAATAATCTGGATTTATGGATTACAAATTTTTATGATCCCACTGACTATAGAAAGGAAGTTCTTTTGGGACGAGTTGTGGTCAATTTTTGCATGTCTCAAATCCATGGTGTTTGGGAGATGACTTCAATACTATAAGATGGTCTACAGAACGCTCCAGTGGACAAGTATGAGGAAATTCAATGACATTATTGAAGAATTGGGGTTATTGGAGATTCCTCTGCAAAATGGTTCTTTCTCTCGGTCAAGAAGTGGTATTCGGCCAATGCATTCTCTCTTGGATCGGTTTTTTATCTCTTCAAATTGGGATTCTGTTTTTCATAACTCTCGAGCTTCAAGAGCATGTCGAACCAACTCAGACCACTTCCCCGTTGTTCTTGAATCAGGGAATTTCCATTAGGACCCGTGCCCTTCTCACTTTTTCAATTCTTGGCTCTCTAACAAAGAATACAATGAACTTGTTGAAGCATGTTTGCCGTTAGACACCTCTTATAGTCGGGCCGGTTTTGCCATTCATTCAAAGCTTCGGAATCTCAAATCTAGTCCCAACCATTGGCATAAAAAAGTGGAGTCACAACAGAAAGCCAAAGAGCAGACACTCTTAGCCGATCTTGAGAAATTGGATGCAAAAGAGGAATCTTCAGCTTTATATTTGGAAGATTTGGATTTTAGATGATCTATTCGTCATGAATTGTTCAATATATACATGCTGGAAGAGCGAGATTTAATAGAAAAAGGCTATCATTGGTTAAAAGAAGGGAATGAAAATTCTTCATTTTTTCATCATTACATCAGTGCCAAGAAAAGAAAAGCTATGATTTCTGGTTTGGTGAACAATAATGGGGAAGCTTCAGTCACTCTGGTGGCCATTGAGGAGGAAATTCTTGGTTTTTTTCAAACCCTCTATAGTTTTTTTTAAGAACAAGAGACAATTTTTCATTAAAATTATGAAAAGGAATACATGTTAAGAGAAACAAACTTCGAAAGGAGTGCAAAAATGAAAGATAATAATCAAAAGAGATGGATAAAAGCATGAAGCATCCCAATGGTTACAAATAGATAAGGTAGAATAAGAATCAAACAAGTCAAAAAGAGAACACAATAGAGACGCCGTGAACTTTGCAGAGCTGAAACAATCAATCCACGATCTCTGTTTGTCTTCAAAGATACGTTGATTTCGTTCGAACCAATGCTCAAACAAAAGAGCCTTAATAGCATTTATCCACAAAAGAGAGAATCGAGAATTCCAAGAGGGACCGCCAAGAAGATGAAGGAGGTTACAACTTGAAGACTTTGCAAAGACCCAATGAAGATTGAAAAGAGAAAATAGAGAAGACCAACAACCAATAGCAAAGGGGCAATGAAACAGGATATGATTTTGAGATTCTTCATGAGCAAGGCAAAGTATACAAATACTTGGAGATGACATCATCAAAGGCAACTTCTTTTGCAAAGTATCAATAGCATTAATATGGCCATTTATCAAAATCCAAGAAAAAATGTTGCATTTCCGAGGACTTTTAGTCTTCCACAAGGTTATTCATAGATTTAACAGAAAATGAGTCTGAAGGCTCCAACTTCTAAATCATTTTATCATCAAACTTTTGTCTTCCATTTACAAAGGTTTGGCTAAGGTTCTGGCAGAGCGTCTTAAAAAGGTTATTTCTTCCTCAATCTCTCCAAATCAGAGTGCATACATAGAAGGAAGAAACATTTTGGATTCTGTTCTAGTTGCAAACGAAGTGGTGGAAGTTTATAGACTCAAAAAGTTGAAAGGAGGGTTGTTGAAGCTTGATTTCGAGAAGGCATTTGATATGGTAGACTGGGATTTTTTGGAAGCGGTTCTTTTCCACAAAGGCTTTGGGTCTAAATAGATTTCATGGATTATGGGTTGTGCTCGGGACTCAACTTTCTCAATTTTTATTAATGGACGGCCTAAGGGTCATATTCAGGCTTCAAGAGGTTTGCACCAAGGTGATCCTCTATCTCCATTCCTCTTTATATTAATAAGTGATGTGCTATGTAGTATGCTGGAAAACTTGCACTCCACGCATCTTTTTTATGTTTTTTTGGTGGGCAATGAGCTTGTCCATATTTCTCACCTATAATATGCAGATGATACATTGCTTTTTTGTAAAGATGATGATGTTATGTTGAACTTCCTAATCAAAGCTATTGATGCTTTTATGTGGCGCTCTGGGTTGAAGATTAACCGGAAGAAAACGTCTATGCGTGGAGTCAATATTCCCTCCTCTTGGGTTGCTCAAATGGCTGCAAATCTCCATTGCAAATGTGAATGTCTTCTCATCTCCTATTTGAGCTTGCCTCTTGGGGTTAATTCTAAATCTAAAGAGCTTGGGTTCCCAATCATTGAAAAGATAGAGAAGTTAGTTAATTGGAATAATTTCCATCTTTCTAGGGTTTGTTCTTAGATTGAAAACCTTCTTCGAAAAAAATTTTGGGAAGGATCACATGATGCAAAATTAAGCCACTTAGTTTGCTAGAATTTGGATGCTCGTTTTTAGAAGGTGGAGGCCTCGGTTTAGGTGGCTTGAAATGGAAAAACTGAGCTCTTCTATCGAAATAGGGTTGGAGATTTTTCCATGAACCAGAATTTTTACGGAGAAGAGTTGTGGCTAGCATCTATGGAACTAACTTATTTAATTGGAATTCTATTATTAAGCTTCATGGCTGTTTGAGGTGTCCTTGGGTCAATATTTCCAAGCTGCTGAATCAATTCAATCCCCTTTATAAGTTCAAAATTAGGAATGGTACTCGGGTTTCTTTTTGGCAAGACGTTTGGGTAATTGATTCTCCTTTTGTTTTGATGGTGTTGTAGCTAATTCTTGGGATTTCGATTTGGAGTTTTGATACCCAGCATAATCTTAAAGACCAAGAGTTTTTAGAATTTTTTGCTCTCTTGTCTCTTGTTATCTCCATTCGTCCTAATGGTTTTCAAGACAAGATGATTTGGAACTTGGAACCTTCAGGATGTATTTCTGTCAAATCATTGACTAATCATCTTTTCTCTTCAGGGTGTTTATCTAAAGAGCTATTTTCTGCCTTGTAGAAGTCTAAAAGTTTTCGGAAATGCAGCATTTTCTCTTGGATTTTGCTTAGTAGCCATATTAATGCTGTTGAGTTTTTAGAGCAAGAGATAAACTTTTCATTAATGTTGCTGATTTTTTGCAAAAAAAGTTGCCTTCGATGATGTTATCTCCAAGTATTTGTGTTCTCTACCTTGCGAGTGAATAATCTCAAGATCACTTATTGTTTCATTGCCCTTGTGCAAGAGCTTGTTGGTTCTTTATATTTTCCCTCTTCAATCTTCATTGGGTTTTTCTTTTTATATTTCCGTAGAAACAAGTTACCCCTTCCCCCCCCCCCCCTCCACCTTTTGCCTTCTCCGATATCCCCATTTCAACCACTTTCGCCTGAATTTCCAGTCTTTCCGGCCTTTTTCTCTGGATTCTTCAACTATTCCAATTATCTTCATCTAACTTTTCTTTCGTCTTTCTCTTTGCTTCCTTCTTCGCCTTCGATCTTCTCGTTCTTCAATGGAGGTCTTCAGTTGGCATGTTGGTCATAGTTATTTTTGCTTTTGGTTCGCAAATGGGTCGGTGTTAGATTGAAGATGTTAAGAAAAAATTTGTACTTCATCTGCAACTCTTCCAGCTATTATGGTTTGAACAACATCTCGCTAAGCTTCTTCAAGTTCCAGTCGACAAGTCCTTTTCCAAGTAAACTCGAGATGATTTTGGCAGACTCAAATTCAAAAATTTCATCTTCACGACAGTTGGTTCTTAGAAAGTGTGCTTTGGCCTCACTTTAAGGGTAGAAGAAGTGTAATCGTCCCTACTCTTGACAACGAAAAGGAGAAGTGATGTTTACCTTTAAAAAGAAGATGTTGAAGCCCAAATAATCTGATAAAAGTTCAAAGTCTTCCCATTCGTCCTACAAAGACATTTTAAAGAAAAATTTTGTTAAGGTTAGAGCTCCTCCAGACTCATCATTTGTTCAGAAACCTCCTTCTTCTTACTCGTATTGGGTTCAAAAAGCTAAAGACATTGCGATTCAGAAGTGGGACAATTTATTTGTACTAAGTCAACTTTGTGCTCTTGATGAGTGGATAGACTTTTCATCTACCTAAAAGAGTCATGTTTCTCCATCTAGCCTTATCAACCCGTTTTTTAATGACAAAACTCTTTTGAAGTCTAATGAAAAGAACGATGAGATTTGGTCTCTGGTTGATGGAAGATAGACGAAAGTTGGTAATTTTCATTTGAAAACCGAAAAATGGAATTTTAACAAGCACAGTAGGAAGGAGGTGGTTACCTGCTTCGGAGGATGGGTTCGCATTTCAGATTTGCCTTTACACTTCTAGAAGCAACAATGTCTTGAAGCTCTGGGATATTATTTTGGTGGTTTGCTGGATGTATCTTCAGATACTTTAAATATGTTATCTTGTAAGGAAGTTAAGATTAACGTTAACTCAAATTCTTGCGGTTTTTACCAGCCTCAGTTCCCATTGTTGACCCTGTCCTTGGTAATTTCTCTGTAAGTATATCCAATGATTGCTCATCCTCTTTCCCTTCGGATCTTTCAAAATCAAAGGTCCCAAGAATGAAAGAGTATCTTAACAATCTGGATTCCTCTTTCTTTGCGAACAGAATCAATTTGGAAAGATTAAGGAGGTTCTGGAAGATGAACAGCTTTCCCTTGTTCCTTCATCTTTGGTTGAATCTCTTGAATCTCTAGAAAATGAAGTTGAACTCCCAAAACTATTCATCTACCTCTTGTTCCAAATGAAGTAAAGTAATCAGATATCAGGCTATGGAAGGTGAAAAGTTTTCTCAGAATTTTGTTTCCCCTTATAACCCCAAAATTCTCACAACGAAAATGAAATTATTTAAGCATTTATTACCTCTCCATGCAAGGACCCTTCTTTTATTCAAGAAGTTGGCTCGGTTCCCATGCAGCCAAATTTATCTGAGCAATCATTGGCTTTTAATGTCTCGCCTATCACTAATAATGGCTGCAAATCTCCTCAAAATTCAGGAATCCCAACAGTCTCCTTGCAATTAAATAACAGAATTATTTTTATTAAAAATCCAGCTGATGCCTCCTCGCTTTCCAAGCACATTTCGCAGTCTATAAGGAGTTGTATTTTCAAAGAGTACAGCATTAAAGACTTGCCTTTATTTTATACCAAACAAAAATTCAGATTGGCTCCATCTTCTCACGTTTTTAAAGTCTCACGGGGTAAGGAGTCTCTTCAGACAAATCTTTTCGGGGCTTTTAATTCTGTTTGTGCTGAAGACTCTTTGGTTCCTTCAGATATTATTTCGGCTGATTCATCTCCCCATGTTTCAAACTCTCTGCAATCCTTGTCTTCTGGTCTCATGTTCTCAACCAATGGTGGAATTCCTAAAGACAATGTGGTATTTGATTCTCCAGAGAATGAATCTGTTTTTCATGTAAATATAGGCAGCCTTGATTCTCCCCCCTCTAAATATCTGTTTGACAATTATTTGGATGACATCATTGAGGACATTCGTTTCAAGAAGATTTTCAGAATCTGTTTAATGAAGACCATTCTGCCCAGCCCATCCTTGAAGCTCATCCTTTGAAAAACTCGGCTTCTCTTGGTTTTTTTGAAAGGGTGGGTCTTTCCCTTTCTCCTTTTATTCCTCAATGAGGATTATTACTTGGAATGTCAGGAGTTTGGATGAATTTAATAAGCGGTTAATTATCAAGACGTTCATTAATAATCAGTGTCCTGATTTAGTACTATTACAAGAATCCAAACTTCAGAAAATGGATGGTAAGATCAGAAAATCGTTGTGGAGTTCAAGGGACATTGGTTGGGCTTTTGTTGAATCACGTGGAAAATCTGGAGGCTTGTTATCTTTATGGGACGAGTCTAAGGTAAGTATTAAAGAAGTCCTCAAGGGTGGGTATTCTTTATCAATTTGTCTATCGTTTATCAATGGAAAGAATGTTTAGGTCTCCAATATATATGGGCCTGCTGATTATCGAGAAATGAGGTATCTTTGGGACGAATTACGATCTATTCATGGAATCTGCAATTTACCTTGGTACCTTGGTGGTGATTTCAACGCAATTTGATGGTCTTTTGAACGGTTTTCTGAGGGAAATTCTAGGAGTATGAATAAATTTAATAGCATCATTGAGGAGCTCCATTTACTGGAAATCCCTCTCTCAAACAGAAAATTCTCGTGGTCAAGGGACGAGGAACGTCCCATTATGTCTCTGCTGGACAGATTTTTTATTTCTAAGGAATGGGAAGGTATTTTCGAAAATTCAAGAGCTTCCAGAGCAGTTTGGCCAACCTCTAATCATTTTCCCATTGGGAGTCGGGAAACTTCCAATGGGGGCCTTGTCCCTTTCGTTTTCTTAATTCTTGGTTGAAGAAATCTGATTGTGTTTCTCTAATAAAAATGCATTGGAAGTTGATTTTTGGGCTAGTTTCGTTATTAGCAATAAGCTGGGGTTTGAAACCAGTTATTAGTCAATGGAATGTTCACAACAAAGCAAAGAAAAAGGAGCTGGAACGTCATCTACTTTCAGAAATTGCCTCTTTAGATTCAAAGGAAGAAGACTCAATTTTATCTTCAGAAGATATGCTTCTCAGATCTTCTTTCCGAAAAAGTTTGATAAATCTTTACATATCGGAGGAGAGAAATCTCATTAAAAAAAGTAAGATCCATTGGCTCAAAGAAGGGGATGAAAATTATAGGTTTTTCCATATATTTCTAGCAGCCAGGAAAAGAAAAGCTCTTATTTCGGAGTTGGTTAATAATCAGAATGAACTCCTTCTCAATCGGCAGAAAATTATTAAGGAAATTGTTGAGTTTTTCACTAAACTTTATTGTGGGGGTGATAGCTCTTGTTTCATTCCTCGTGACTTAGCTTGGAGGCCCATCTCTCTTGAAGACGAGGCAAAATTGGAGAGGAAGTTTGAAGAGTAGGAAATCTTAAGCACCTTGAAGAATTTGGGAAAGAATAAAGCCCCCGACACTGATGGTTTCACTAAATTTTCTATTTTCATTCACGGAAGGCCTCGGGGAAGAATTCAAGCTTCAAGTGGTCTGTGACCCGCTTTCCCCTTCCTCTTTTTATTAGTTGCTGATGTTTTGAGTAGTATGCTAGATTTCAGCCATTCAAAGGGCCTTTCTAAAGGACTTGTAATTGGAAGCGCTAAAGAACATGTTTCCCATCTCCAATTCGCGGATGACACATTGCTCTTTTGCAAAGATGATGGTGGAATGTTGAAGGCTTTGATTGATTTAGTGGAGGCTTTTGAATGGCTCTCAGATTTGAAAATTAATTGGGCTAAATCCTTTGTGGCATTAATATCTCACCCTCTCGAGCCTCTCAAGTGGCTCATTCGTTGAAGTGCAAGTTGAAGGATCTCCCTATATCTTATTGAGATATGCCTCTAGGGGAAAAAATTCAATCTCTCTCGTGGAGGTCGCCTTACTTTATGCAATTTGGTGTTATCCAACATTCCAATGTATTACATGTCATTATTTCTTCTTCCTAATCATGTTTGTTCTGAAATTGAAAGGATTCTTAGGAATTTTTTTGGGCAAGGCTACGGTGAAGGCAAACTTTGTCATTTGGCACAATGGCCTCTAGTCTCTCTCCTATCGGAGGATTGTGGTCTCGGCATAGGTGGCCTTAAATCGAGAAATCATCTCTTCTTGCTAAATGGGTTGACGTTTCACTCAAGAGCATTCATCTTTGTGGAGAAAAGTGATTTTCAGCATTTATGGTGCTGATTCTTTTAATTGGCATCCTGGTTTCATCCCCAAAAGTAGACCAAATTGTCCTTTGAAGAATATTGCAGAATTTCTTTTTAGCATGACTCTTGGCTGGATGTCTCTCCTTTAAAAACCACGCTATTCAAGATGCAATTATG
>JAOANK020161891.1:0-17075 GCA_026257165.2 Telfairia occidentalis
TATAGCCATGGGTTCTTAGTTTATTGGATTTATAAAGTTATAAATAATTCAATAACAACTTTACTGAATAACTTCAAAAACGACTTTATTGATAATAGAATATGTTTACAAGCCATTTGAGTTTTAGGACATACACACCCAACAGGAGGTTGGTAATGCTAAGCGCTATGCTACCGGACCAATCCGCTTAAGAATCTCGAATGGCCCAATGAAACGTGGGCTAAGCTTCTCTTTCTTCCCAAATCTCAAGATCTCTCCACCTTGTGCCTGCATAACTCTTTTGTCTACTCTATGCTGTTAGCATCTTTGCCCTGATCTTTATTATGGCCTCATTTGTGGTTTGAACCAATTCGAACCCTAACAATTTCTGTTCTCCCACTTTGTCCCAACACATTGTTGTCCTGCACTTTTTCCAATAAAGTGCTTTGAATGGTGACATCCCTATGGTTGCCTAATAGTTGTTGTTATATGCAAATTCTATTAGTTATAGGTGTGAGTTCTAGCTTCCTGCAAAGTCCAATACACAAGCTCGCAACATATCCCCTAAGGTTTGGTTCAAATGTTTCTTTTGTCCATCTGTCTATGGGTGAAAGGCAGTGTTGAAATCTAATCGTGTGTCTGCCACCTTCTATAAGCTCTGCCAGAAGGTGGAGGTGAATCGGGGATCTCAATCGGAGACAATAGAGACAGGTACCCCGTGTAGTCTAACTATCTCTTCCAAGTATAGTTGTGCCCACCGCTCCACAGAATAAGTAGATTTTCTAGGGGGAAATGTGCTGACTTGGTTAGCCTATCAATTATTACCGAGATTACTGTATAGCCCTTGGCTGTCCTAGGCAACCCTGTTATGAAATCCAAGAAGATGTGCTCCCATTTCCATTTGGGCACGCTCAAGGGTTGCATTAATCCTGTTGGTTTTTGTCTCGGCACTTTCACCTACTGGCAAACTAAACATTTACTTACGAAGTCCACAACATCCTTCTTCATGTTCGGCCACCAGTAGATTTGCTTCAAGTCTTGATACATCTTCGTACTGCCTGGGTGTATGGAAAATGATGAGCTACGAGCCTCTATCAAGAAATCGTTCTTAAGATCAATTCCTGAGGGATGCAAGCATCCCTGAAATTGTAGCCCAAAATCTAAAGACATGGAGAAATCTTCGGCCCGCCCCGACAGTAACTGATTGAACCTTTTGACTAAGGATTGGTCCTTCTACTGCGCATCGATGATTTCCTTATACTAGATGTGATAGTCATCTGAGCCAACTGCGCAGACTCTTCACCAACTACCACTACTATTTCTTCCTGCTTTAGGTCTTTCTGTATCTGGGTTTGGATAGTGATCAATGCCGAAGTGTGTTGTTTTCTTAATAAGGGGTCTGCCACTACATTAGCCTTACCTGGATGGTATAAAATTTTGCAGCCGTAATCCTTCACTAGTTCGGGCCACCTTCGTTGTCTCATGTTCAACTCTTCTGAGTGAAGAAGTATTTCAGACTCTTGTGGTCCGTGAAGATTTGGATTTTCTCACCATAAAGGTAGTGTCTCCAAATCTTTAGTGCATGCACCACTGCTGCAAGCTCCAAGTCATACTTCGGGTAGTTATGTTCATAGTTCTTTAACTAGTGAGAAGCATAAGCGATGACCATGTCGTGCTACATCAGAACGCAGCCCAGTCCCTTCTTCAAGGCATCACTGTATACTACAAAATTACCAGTGCCCTCTAGTATTGTAAGTACTGGGGCAGTAACCAGCCTCTACTTGAGTTCTTGGAAACTCGTGTCGCATTCTTCATTGCATGCAAATCTACTGCCCTTCCGTGTTAACTGTGTCAATGGTGTAGCTACCCCTGAAAAGTTCTACACAAATCTCTGATAGTAGTCTACTAGCTCTAGGAAACTTCTAACCTCGCTCACATTTGTTGGACGAAACCAATTGGTCACAGCTTCTATCTTGGCTAGATCTACAGAAACGTCGTGCTTTAGAGGAAGGACACTTGGCTCAGCCAAAATTCACACTTGGAGAATTTGGCATTTAGTTTGTTTGCCCTTAGCTTGGACAACAGTTTCCTAAGGTGCTCTATGTGTTCTACATCTATCTTGAAATAGACCAAGATGTCATCAATGAACACAATCACGAAGGTGTCCAAAAACTCCTTAAACACCTTATTCATTAAATTTCATGAATACTACTGCGCATTGGTCAACCCAAAAGACATGACTATGAACTCATAATGTTCGTATTTAGATTTGAAGGTCGTTTCTGGAATGTCTTTGTCTCTTATTCTCATTTGATGATAACTAGGCCATAGATCGATCTTGGAGAAGACAGCTGCTCCTTGTAATTGGTCGAAGAGATCATCAATTCGTGGTGGAGGGTACTTTTTTCTCACTGTTACCTTGTTCAACTCTTTGTAGTCTATGCACAACCTCATTGACCCATCCTTCTTCTATACGAACAATACTGGCGTGCCCCAAGGTGAGACACTAAGACGAATGAACCCCTTATTTAATAGTTCTTGGATTTGTGTCTTTAGTTCTTTCAGCTCGGCTGGGGCCATTCTATAGGGGGCTTTGGATATAGGCGCGGTTCCTGGCTCTAGCTCGATGCTGAAATCCACCTCTCAAATTGGCGAAAGACCTAAGAGATCGTCTAGAAAAACGTCTATGAATTCTCTTACTATAGTCATTGAGTCCACCATTACATCTGTGCACCTGGTATCGACCACGCTGGCCAACAACCCATAGGCTCCTTGGTGTATAAGTTTTCCCGCCTTTAGTGCAGAGACTACTCTAGGCACGGTCTTGGTCTGTGATCCCTTAAACTTGAAGCTGTGCCCAGAAGGAGGATTGAAGATCACTTCCTTGTTAAAAAAATCGATGATAGCGTGGTTTGCAACTAACCACTCCATGCCAATTATAACATCAAAGTCGGACATGTCTAACACTATTAGTGTTACGCCTAACGAACGATCTGACACTACTACTTTACAAGCTCTCACAGACTCACTAGCTAGCATCACCACTCCCACTGGAGTGAAGACCAACATTACAAAACCTAAAGCTTCTAGTTCTAATCTAGCTTCTTTTACAAATGATGTAGAAATGAAAGAATGAGAGGAGCCTAGTCGAATAATACGAATGCATAGTGACCTAGAATAGGTAAGGCACCTGTCACCACAGAATTGGAATTGTCTGCTTCTTGTCGAGTGGTGGCAAAAACCCTGCCTTGCTGACTCTTGACTTGGGTAGAAGTGGTAGCCTGAGTCGAACCTACTGCATTAGGTTTGGGACATGCTGAAGCTACGTGTCCCTCTTGAGGACAGTTAAAACATAGCCCGCTACCGCTCATGCAACGTCCCCAATGTTGCTTGCTACAACTTTTACATGTGGGCTTCTCTTGTTTAACGTTCTCAGCCTTACCCATTTGCTGACCTTGACCTTGGGTCCGATTTGACCTGTGAAAATTGAGCTGATGTCGTTGGGAGTGAGAGTGGTTCTGATCGAACTTCCTCTTCTAGCCCGAGTTGTTTTCTAACGCCACCTGGGATTGATGACCACTAGTCGGACGTTGGTCTATAAAGAAGGCCGCTCGTAGGGCTGCTGCATAATTTGTTGGTTCTAAGGCTGCTACTATCCCTTGGATATTCTCCTTTAAACCCATGATGAAGAGTTCAATTTTCTTGGCTTCTGTGTTAATTAACTCTAGTGCAAATCTTGACAACTTGGTAATTTCACGTTCATATTCCTCAATTGAACGACTTCCTTGTTTCAGGTTTAAGAACTCATTTTACTTCTTAAAGCTCATGACAGCCAGTAACATTGGCGGAAGAAAGCCTCCTTGAACTGGTGCCACGTAATTGGTCTTACAGTGGTGTCCATTGATCGTTCGGCTAACTCCCACCACAATAGCACGTCTTCCCTCCGCATGAAGGCTACGCAATGAACCTTTTGTTCATCAAGGCAGTCCATGTAACTGAAATGGTCTCGAGGGAAGACAACCATGTTTCTGCATTCATTGGGTCCACGGATACACCCGTGAATATTTGGGGGTCGTACTTCTTAAAGTCGCACACGTACTTAACTGAAGTGGACATTTCCCCACGATCTAAAATTAGTTGGGCAACCTGACTTGTCACGGTAGTTTGTTTGAGCAATTGTAGGGATTCCAGAATTGTGGACACTATTGTTGACTGCGCTTGCCCTGTTTGTTGACCTATTGGTGGCTCTGCAGGTCGATCCTCATAATGGACCTTTGGTTGTTCTTCAGGGGGCGAAACAGGAGATACTGGTCGTGGGACTGCTAGTCCCCCACTTGGTCGGCCTCTTCTCCATGTTCCTCCTCCTCTTAGAGGCATTGTCCTAAAACTATTCTTAGTTAGCTACTAAATCATATTTTAGGTTTTTACCACAATAACTATATACAACATGCTTCAATAAATAAAACAATTATGAAATATGCATTCTAAGGATAGAAGTAATGACATACCCGGTGGTGATGAGGTGATTATTATCTAGCCACAGTCACATTAATGCTTACAATGTAAGCTATCTAGAGAACCGTATTTTCTCTGATACCAACTGTAACGACCCAACTTTCTAAGACTTAATTTTATAAGATCATTACAATCATGTATACTTAAAATAATGAAATGACTTGGGTTTAGCATTTCGATATTTAATTTAATTTTAAAGTAGACAAAGTAATAGAGAAATAACTAAATGTAAATTATCGGGATCTCAATTTAAAACATAATAATATAATACTGAAAATTCTCAAAGTATTAATAAGATTACTAAAACTCATAATGGTTCAATAATACAAAAATTAACTAAATAAATGATCTAACATAAATTTGAATACTAAAAATAAAATATTTAAAATGCGGAAAAGCTATGCGACTCGACCATGGTACCTTTATTTGAAAAAAAGTTAAAGAAAAAGGTTGAGTATGTAAAATACATACCCAGTAAGTAACCCAACTCACGGTTGGTCATGCAAACACACAATCATGCAATGCTCATGGAGGACCTATTTCTAACATTTTCAGTCTGGGATACTAGGTAATTTTTTAGTTAGTCTAGGGTAGATGTCAATTCATTATTCAGCCTGCGCTGGTAGCCAATTCATTATGACATGTCATTTAATATCCTATCAGTGACAGCTCACCCCTTTCCTTTCAAATGCCACCTCGGAGTACTAGTGTGAGACTTCTCAAGGGGCCCTTCTATTATCTGATGATGGATGACACTCAATCAGTGTAGCTAGGCCCCCCTAACACCGACCCTCTAATTTTGGGGAGACTGTCACTCATCATTCCAGTCTATGCATAAGTCCCAACTATCTTATCATACATACTGAACATGAATACTATTCATGAAATCTTATAACATCTAAGGCACCCAACATTTTCATTAGTCAATGTCTTTAACAGTCCACATGCTTATACATATCATGACATTCGATCTAGTAATTTGATAGGCAACAAGAATAGTAGATCATTGACATGCTCATCATAATCATTCAATCTAGCAATTCAGTAAACAACACAAATATGAGATCATATAGGCATGCTCATCACTATCTAACAGTATACACAATTAGATACGTTAACAGAACATTCATCATACAATTCACCTATCCTAGCCCGAAGGCTACTCCATGAGCAGAGTCACTTACCTCCTAAAGTAACCCTTGCTAGGCCAGTTAAATTTTTCCAATCGATTTTGCTACATACATTCCAAAGTTAAGGTTATTAGAGAATAATCCCGATTTTTAGACTTTAACGTTCATTTGGTTGAGATTTTTGGAAAAGGAACGATACCGAGCTCGTTGTTCAGCACGTGACACGACACTATTCAGCACTGCCCACGCCCGTCACCGGCCACCATGCGCCGCCACAGGTGAGGTAACTTTTCTTCGTGTTTTTCGTAGCTTCGATCTATCCAATGGACCAGGTCACTCGTCGAAAAGCTTGCACAATTCTTCTCACACATCGTTTGAATCTCACGTTTGGAGAGGGGGTTTCTACAATCACGTGTGGCCCATCGCCGCTGCGTTATTCTGGTTGTCGTGGGGGTCTGTCCTACTGCTTGCTGCCAGAGGAGTGCGTGGAAGGAGACCCCTTCCATGGGTCTCACGTCCACGCGCGCGCGAGAGGGAGGAGGAGAGAGAGAGAGTGTGTGTGTGTGTCGGCGGTTGCGTTGCCGCCTACTCTAGTGTGTAGTCGCCACCAGTGGTAGGGTGAGGCCGCTGCCGGTGGTAGGGGAGAAGGAGGAGTGAGAACGATGAGAGGGAGAAAGAGAGAGTGAGAGGGTTTGTTTAGCCAAAATAATTGTGTGGCTAGAATTTATTTTGGTTTTATTTAAAGGGTACTCCCCAAATCTTAATCCCTTCCCTTTTTAGTTTTATCTAACTTTATCTCTTATCTTATCTTCATTCAAACTTAATTAATCATCTTAATTCTTTTTATTCAAACAATAGGAGGAAATATCTTAGCCAAAAACAAAATCTAAATTATTTAGAAAAATTTAATTCCAAATAATCTCCATAATTGGTAAAATTAAAATAATGGGGCATTTCAGGAACACTGCAAGGTGGTCACCTTGAGAAGTGGCAAATAGTTGGGGGGATGCTAGGAAGGATGACCATGAGAGAAAGAGAATTGATGAGTTGGATGAGAAGATTGAGGATGAGTCTATTGAGAGGAGCAGAGTTAAAGAAAATGAGAAATTTGTACCTACACCATCTACTTGAGGGAAGTTTTCTGATCCCATTCCTAGAGTTCCTAATAAAGTTCCTTATCCTCAAAGGATTCAAAAGTAAAAGCTTGGTGAGCAATTTTCAAAATTTTTAGAACCTTTCAAGAAACTTCACTTTAATATTTTTTTTGCAGACGTCTTGGAGAAAATGTCCAATTACGTGAAGTTTATGAAATATCTACTTTCAAGAAAAAAGAACTTCAAGCAATTTGGCACGGGGAACCTCGAAGAGCACTGGAGTGCGATCTTACAGAAGAAGCAATGAGAAAAACTAAAGGATCCAGAGTTTTACTATTCCTTGTAGTATTTGTAGTCTTCATGTTAATCATACACTGTGTGATTAACTTGATGCCTTTATCTGTTTACAGGAAACTAGACATTGGAGAGGTGCAGTCCACAACCATTACACTTCAACTTGCAAGCCGTTCATTGACATAACCCAAAGGGATAGTTGAAGACGTTTTGGTGAAGGTTGACCAATTTGTTTTCCATGTAGACTTTGTCATGATGGATATGGAAGGGGACTCTGAGGTCCAATCATCCTTGGAAGGTCATTTCATTCTATAGGACCGACCTTAATTGATGTTTAGTAGGTAAGTTGACCCTAAGCATCAATGATGAGGAGGTGAGCTTTAATATTTTCAAGTCAATGAGGTATCCTGAAGAGGTAAGTACCTGTAATCTAATAAACTTAGTAGATGATAATACTGCTGAATATGGAGGATGGGAGCATCCTAATGGTGTTGTTGTTGAGAATTGTTTACTGCATGAACTTGATATTGATGTTAATGCTGAATTGTTTGATTTAGAGGATGGTTTTGAGTCCATTGATTTATAATAAGAGTTTGTTTGTACTATTGAACATGATCATGCATATTCACCTTTGTTGACTGTTTCTAAACACGATGTTGTTGAGAAACCTGTTTGTGATCTCAAACCCTTGCCTGAACATTTGAGATATGCTTATTTAGAAGAGTCTTTTATGTGCCCTGTCATAATTTCTACTGAGTCAAATTAGGGCGAAGAGGGTAGGTTGTTAGGAGTCCTATGTACGCATAAGTTTGCCTTACGTTGGTCCATATGTGACCTTAAAGGTATTAACCCATCCATAGTCATTCATAAGATTCTTATGGACTATTCCTTTGTCCATCTATAGAACATCAAAGGAGGTTGATTCATGTGATGAAGGAACTTGTTAGAGCAGAGGTTTTGAAATTGTGAAATGCAGGCATTATATATGCTATTTCAGATAGCTTATGGGTGAGTCTAGTACAAGATGTACCTAAGAAAGGTGGGACAACTGTGATAGTGAATGATAAAAATAATAGTATACCCACTAGGATAGTCACATGGTGGAGAGTATGCACAGATTATCGGAAGTTGAACAAGGCCACCCGTAAGGACCATGTCCCCCTCCCATTCATTCCCTCCAAATCCACTACAGACTTGTTCCTGCATCTCTAATATTATAGTGTACTATTTCTTGAGGTTCTTAATCATGCAATCGATATTAGAACTTCCTTTAATGTCACAACTTAGGATTTTCTCTTTCATTAGTTGTTCGAATTGCTGTAAATATCTAGGCTTGAACGTCTCTTTATCGTACCTTCATCCACCTGCATGTACAAGAGTCAGGAGGCATTCAACCAATTTTGCATCTTCTCCTTTTGTCCATGTGTGTTTCTATGGCTTCACGATACCTTTCATTTTCTTATATGCATACATTTATTAGATGTTTAGCTAAAGTTTATGACTCATGAGTTCATCATATATCATTCATATTCCATCAAGTTAAATAACAAAAGATCATTAAAATGATAAAATCTAATATTTGTTTCCATAATAAGTTCAAAGCAATAGATTAGAAATCCTGTTGAAACTAGAAAAACAACAAAAATTTAATTTCTTAATCATCTCGATCCTTCCCATTCGAGAACATTTGTTGAGTCAATTCATCCTTTCACTAACCCTATTTGTCAAAGCTTTGGATGAAATTTATAGTATCATGTACCGGTGATGTTTGACTCTTCCTCTTCTACATTCCACCATTCTTCGAATCCAATACTTTGATTGATCTCCTTGTTGATAAGATTGTGAATGTGGCAACATGCAGTTAGTTTGACATTAGACTTCGATCGATTGGTATGATTTTCTTTGAAGGATTGCCCATCTTCCTTTAAGCACACTGAAGGCCCCTTCGGCAACGTTTCTTACAGAGGAATGCTTCATATTGAAAATTGTTTTAGAATTTGACTGTGCATTTTCTCTCCCAAACCATTCAGATAGATGGTAACATTTTCACCTATACGGTACAAGAAATCTCTCGGCATTAGGATACCTAGCATCGCATAAGTAATAATACTTATATAGTGTAGCACTATTTAGTATATAATATTATGTCCTTTATTACGAATTCATAACAATAGTGTATGTTTTTGTACCATTCAGAATCTTTATCCCATTATATCGTGATATTGTGTCCCTAAGAATCCTTTAATTAGCAGTAGACAGTTCCCATCCAAGCATCACAAATATGAATTTCTCATTAGAAGAGTAGACCCTTTGTCATCCTATACCTTGGCAAATCAGTCGCAGGCAAATTGACATTAATGTACATCCCATCCAACGCACCTAATATAATTCTGTTTCGGGAATAGATAGGATACTTAAATTAGCTGTCATTGGGAGGCTTCTAACCCAAGAAATGTGTATAAAAATTTTGTTATACCTCAAAACACTTTCATCTATATTAAAGTTGCATGAGCTAGTCATTGACTCGAGATTCTTCAACAAAACCACATGCAGTTGCAATACTACATTTACTGAATTGAGATGTTTGGACACTGTCTCACAAGACTATGCAAATTGTGTACAAACTACACAGTTCTTAATTTCATGGACTAGGATGTATAAGAATATGGATATCATCTCCTTTACATCAACATATTGTATATCTTCTAACCCACCCACGGTTCTAAGTAGACTATAAAGTACTGAAAAACATCTCCTATCCATCTTGGTGACCTCGTGACAACATATGTCAGTTCGTAAATTAGTCTGAAGAAGTTCAATTGTTTTATGTGATGTCTAATGTAATGCAATTGGTTTGTTATTCTCTCGTGCACGTTAAGTAGGCAAGCCAATGTTAACGCTAATTGTCGTTGATTAGTGGTAATGATTGTCAGTATGGCAATCATTTCATGGTTTCTTGATTCATTTGACTTATTGTATGATATCTTCCTCAAACACATATGCACAAGGGTCATTTATTATTCTGCAGGAATTAATCCATATTACTTTAGTACATTAATTACTTAGATAAAAAAATTTATCCCTATGTATAGGACCATCATTCCAAGAACGAAAACTACAATTATGTCAACAATACTTTCTGATCTACAACCACCACGTCCACTACCTTCATGTTCTATAAGAGTTGATTCACTAGTTGTCTCACATTGACCATAGGCGTAACCTGCCTCCGCTAAGGTATCATAAGACTTGTGGACTGCTCCACTAAATCTATCAATTTTTCTATGACATTTGTATCACCAACAAATACGACATAGAATTTCCTTTTCTACATATACCTAATGTTAAAAATGTAGGCAATTATTAGTATTCTCTCTAGTGTTTTATGTATACTCAATCTTAGTTCATATATACGTTGAGAAAAAAGAAGTTTGATAATTAAGATTAAGAAAAAGTGAACATGAACAATAGAAAGATTAATAATTTGAATATAATTTTGTAATATAATTTTAATTTTGCTCATAAACTTAAACAATTTTTCTAAATTTTACTTCAATTTTTATTTTTATTTCTTACTCTAAATATAATTAATTTTTTAATAACTCCTCGCGTTTAAATAAGTTTTATATTTAGTCATTTCCATTGAAACTTTTAATACAAAAGTAACATGATTCGGATTTTCATTGTTAGACATTCATTATCTATGAATTGATATTCATTAAAATTGAGGGAAAAAAAAGCTTTCACTGTTAAATAAGTTTTCATTGCAACATCCTTTCATTCGTAATACAAGATTTGAATTATGGAGGCTCGCTTGAAAATTTGAAGTCTCAATTGATAATCATTGAAATTGAGAAAAAAAAAAAGAAAAAGAAAAATAATAATTACAGAGGTTAACTTAAAAATATTAAAAAGTAATAATTGTTAAATAACTTTAAAATTTTGATAGTTAAAAGGTAATTTGTTAACTTTGAAAAGTAAAAGTTGAAAGTTTGAAAATTTTATCTAAGCCATGCATTGAAATTTTGAGAATTTTTTAAAATTATATCAGCCATGCATTGGAAATAAAAGTACATTCAAAATTTGAAAATTTGTGAGAACTATATGCAAAAATATTTCATTCAATTGAATCTCAATAATAATAATAATAAAATAATATTACATTCAATTGAAATATTGGCCCAATCAATCACCTTATTAAATTATTTCCATATACTCTCATTCTTTGATCAATAATTCTATTTTATTTTTGGTGATTTCTTTAATCTATTTCTTTGTAAATAATTATAATCTATTTCCTAGCTCTTCCAATAAATCCACAAGTTTTTTCAAATCTGTTATTAACTTCAGTTCTTTGATTTTTTCAATTCTCAAGTCATGTGTTATTAAACTAAAAAAAAAAATCCTTACTTGTGATTATTCAAACTTCTTTTTTAAAAACTTTTCATTTATCACATTTTTCAAAATTCCAAAAAGTTCAATTTTCGTTTATTAGAAAATTTATACAAAAAATATTCAAAATTACTAAACTATTTGCTCTCTTTTCTTGAAAAACGTATATCCTGATTGATAACAAATTTATTCATACACTAGTATACAAGCATGTTTTGAAATAAATAAGCATATTCATCCAAGAATTTACAATACAAAAACAATCCAACATAACAATGTCCAAAATAGAAGACAACAAAAAGAATATCAAAATAAGTTGGATGGTTTCATCAACAATGTGCATAGTACATAAAAGAAAACAATAATGCTCAAAACACACGAATTTCAAACAAGTTTTTTTAGGTCGGGGTGCTTGAAACCCTAGAAATGGTAGGAAGAACAACAAATTAGTAGAGGACAACAAGTGTAATAATAAATAAAAATAAAACCAAAAGGTTTCATTTTGATCCAAGCTAAGATAATCGAGTGAAATAGTAGGAGGCACTAAAGGAGTGCAAAGAACAAGTACATAACAAAGGAAGGATACAAAATAGACTAGTGCCCAGAAAAAGTACATAGGAAAAAAACAAGTGGTCGAAGTGCTTACCAAAGTAACCAAAAAAGAAGCGTGGATTCTACAAACTTCGAACAATATGTATAAAACAGAGAGGAATGTTGTGTTATATAAAAAAAAAGAGAGGAATGTTGTGTTATATAAAAAAAAGAGACATGAGAGTAGTTAGTGGGAGAAGTAGGTGTACTTATGATAATAAGTGCACCAAATAAATAACCTCGACCAACTTAAAATATTTAATAATAATAATATATGAATAATAATATTTTTAATTTGCAAACGATGCCGTCAATAAAGTTAACAACAAAGAAATCCATGAAATTGATTTAAAGAGATTTCAAATAAATGAATGAAAATGAGAGAAATTTTATGCTCATTAAATGCAGACAGGAACAAAAAATGAAAGTAGTGAAGGAAATTAAATACAACTATTTGGGTTTGTACAAATAAAATCATTGAGGGCAGAATCCAAATTCAATCATAAACTAAATTTTAAGGGCATTCAGAACCAAATTTCCAATTTTAGGCGACTAATTTGATGAGAAAAAAATTAAATGATAAAAAATAAAGAGAGAATACTCACAAATCAGTACAAACTAAGGACAGACTAATGACAAAATCAAATGTACACCCACAAGCCACATGTATACCAGCCAGCTAAAATTAATGAAGGTCTATTCACAAATGAGTACATCAGTATGTACTAAGCATACATTAATAAAAAATAAGATGTATACCAAGAAGCCGCTTGTATATCAACCAGCTCAAAATAATCAAAGTTTATGCATAAATGACTAAATCAATAAATACTAAGAATACAATAATAAAAAATCAGATGTATAACAAGAAGCCACATGTATACCACCACGCTCAAATTAAGTATGGTCTATTAACAAATGAGTAAAATCAGTACATACTAAGCATACGGTAATAAAAAATCATATGAATACCAAGAAGCCACATCTATACGAGCAAGCTCAAATTAAGCAGTATCTATTCAGAAATTAGGAAATCAGTATAAAATTAAGCAAGGACTAATAGAAATTCAGTAAATCAGTACAAAGTATAAAATAATTACAAATGAAGCAAGAAGACTAAATAGTAATCAAGTTCAATGAAAAATTACATGGCTGCCTTATTTCCTCTCATTTCATGAATCAAGCAAAGATTCACAAATGACAAATCAGAAGAAACATTACAACAAATAGAATTAACAGTAAAGTAATGAGAAATCAAAAGGCCTCTAGACATGTAATTCATTGATACAATACAATGTAAATAAAATGTAAATATCATCGGCCGGTACTACCTCATATTCCCCAAATAAAACGGAACCGAACCTGCTCCAACCATCATCCTACTCAACCCTTTCATTTCCTTACATTTGCATGCATAAACAATAATGAAAATGGAAAGGAGAAAATGGGTAAGATCAAGTCGTCCACGCAGCAAAAGGAGATATGAAAAATGGGAACCAACCATCACCCACCCTACCCAATACTTCAATTTTTCTACATTTTCATGCAAAAACAATGATGAAAATTGGAAGGGGCAAAGGGGTCAAATTGATTAGTCGAAGCAACAAGGAGAGATAAAACAAAGTGATTAGTGCGTGTAAGGGATAAAAACGAAAAAAGACAGAATGGAAGGTTAGGATGTGAGACTGAACAATGGAAAGAAAGAATCGAGGGCTAGAGTTAGTGTTTTAGAAAAAAGAAGAGAGTGGGTGAGAGAGGGATGATCTATCTATGGAAGACGAAGGGGCAGAGAGAGAGAGAGAGAGAGAGAGAGACGTTTGGTTTGGAGAAAATGAAAGGGGCGAGAAAGAAAACCATTTAAGGTACTTCACAGATCTATATCACAGCAAGAGGGACTGAGAGAGCGAGAACGAAAAAAGCCTCCAAAGAAGATGAAGGGAATGACGTAGAGGGAGGAGGAGAGAGAGAAAAACATACGTACCTCATCCATCTCTACAATACGAAGGAAAATGGATACGGTCAATGCAAATCTTGAGAAGACGAAACAGAACTCATAGAGGAGAAAGGGAGAGGGTGAAACTCTCATTCATGAGGTGCGAAAGAGTGAAGTGAGGGAGAGGAACGAACCTGTGGAGAGAAGAAGTGGCGCACAGTAAAGGAGAGTGGTTGAAAGAGTGGGAAGCGCGGGGATAAGAAATTGGAAGAAGTGGAGAGGAGTGGGTAGCATTGGATGAGGGTGTGGGAAACCCTAGCAAATAATTAGGCCGAACAAGGACTGGGCCAACTCCCACAAGTCCACTTCCCCAAACTCCTTGGGCCAAACATGCCCTAAAGTAGAGCTCATGCACCACAAGCACAAGATGTCACCCAACCGAGTCAGGCACACACCCCTATCCATATTCCTCTCTATCTCTCTTCTCTTTATTCAAGGCCGCCCCACACCCTTTCAACTCTACTATTTCTTTCTCTTCTGTATTTTACTACCCATCCTTACTTTCCTCTATCTTTTGTTCTCATTTTTTATTATTAACTTTATTTATTTAATTACTTTAGCTTTTTTTTTAACAGATGAAGTGCTTTCGATTCATCTCTCTTCATAGTCTCAAATTATAAATGTTGAAGTTTTCTAAATTATAATAGAATTTTAAAAAAAATATTTATAGATTTATATAATTGCGTTCAATTATAATTAAGAATATTTATTATTTTCTTTTTTTTTTGTTTTGGTTCTTTTTTTTGTTCAACAACATGGGGAGTAGGGGAATATTATTTTCTTTCATTGAAAATATAGATTTATATGAATTATAATATAATTTTAAGTATGTATAGTTATGTCTTGATATAAAAAAAAAATAAGAATGTTTAACTTAAATAATTAAATTTCAACAGTTGATTCAATCCAATTAATTAAATACTTATATTTAACAACAAAAAAATTAGTTTTTACCTCTAAACTTGTCAAGTTGTTTTTCACTCTAAGTTTTCTATTTCATCAAATTTAACCTTATACTTAGGTAAATGTAGCAATTTTTACCCTCTACTAAATTTTTGTTAATACACCCACTAATTGAATTAGAAAACAATGTAAAAATCTTCATAAACTCACTATACTACAACAAAGTTGACAATTTTTTTAGGCCAAAACCTTTGAAAAAGTACTAAATGAACCTTCAATAAATCTGGTTTTGAAGGCTAACTCAATCTTCAAAATATGTCTAAATAAATCTATTTGGGGCAGAATATTGAACATAACATGAGGCAAGACCGTAAGGGGGCCACATGTTGCCCACTTGGTGTATAACGTGACATTTGTATGGCACCCTAGAGGTGCACTAGGTAGGGCCTTGTTTGACCACAGAGCTCACCTCGTCGCGATCATGAATCATGCTGGACTTTAGGAAACTCCCACCAATCTGCTCGCAGATGTGATCAAATCTGATGTTATGACTGTGATCTCTACCATGTATCGTGATCTAGGGTAGATAAGGGGCTATTGCCTCCCACATGTTCTCTAAAATTATCATTGCATGCTGTATTGGCAGATTCACAAGAATACCTTTCGAAATTGACCTAAATCTTTTGATACTCAATTGACTTGAGCGTCGGAGCCTGGTTGACAAAGTCCACACTAGAGCTAGCCTTATTTTTCTTGTAGCTTTCGCTGCCAGCGCCTACATCAGTTGATGGAGGATCTTTCGTGTAGAAACATTTTGGCACTGCCAATGGGAATTCGATGTATTGACGTAAATTGAGATGGTTGGATCAAATTCTAAAAGCTCTACTACCAAAAGACGTCAAATGCGCTCTAGATTCGAATAGAACCTGCCGCCTCCGCCTAACCTGTTTTGCAACTGAGAAGAAAGAGAGCATTGTAGGCAAACCACTGTGGATGAAATCGTGGCCGTACAAACTCTAATGTTGGCATAAATGCAAGCAATCAAGATAAGATGCATGTTCTGGCAGGTTGGGTACAAGCCGCTGAGGCGCACCAACTAGTCCCACTAGTGTTCGATGAACATGCGCAGTGGATTACTTTAACAAATGGGCAGAGGTCGAGCCTTTAACAACTATAACTGCATAGTAGATCACAAAGCTTTGTTTACAAGAATATCAACTACAAATTTAGAGTTTCTTATCAGCTTATTACAGACAATGTTCATCAATTTGACAACGTCAAGTTTCGGGAACTCTGTACAAAGCTAAGTATAAGGCATTTCAACTCGTTCTCAGCTCAACCCCAGAGCCATAGGCAAGTAGAAGCAATCAATAAGATAATCAAGTGCGAACTCAAAACTGACTTAAAGAAGCTGAAAGGGGGATGGGTTGAGGTGCTACCTGTTGGGCTATGGCGTTGTTGAACCACATCCAGGACAACGACTTAGGAAACTTTGTTCTACCCTGCTTCGAATCAGAGGCAGTAGTGCCAATTGAGCTCAGCTTACAAACCCATAGAATGCTTAAGTTTCAAGAGGTGGAGAATGATGAGGTGTTAAGATTTCTACTCAACCTCCTGGATGAAAACCTCAACAGCACTCAGTTGCGAAACAAATAACAATATAAAATAATGGCACGCTTCCATAATGCTATGGTTTCACCATAAGGGTTCAAGGTGGTATCTTTGTCTTGTGCAAGATACTACAACACCACAGAGCCCTATAGCTGACGTGGTAAGGGCTCGATGAGGTGAAAGAAGTTAAACACCTAGGGACTGAAGGATTAAAAAACAGGCATGCGCAGCAGAAAATGATCAATTGCACTCAAATAAGCTCAATTAAATGGATAAAATCATGCTTTTAAGAGAAAAAACTAGAATTTTAGAACACATACTTTTGATGTGCGAATTCTCCTTGGTTTCTCCTTGAATCTGAACACGAACATCTCCCGGACCACCACAAGAGTCTTTTCGGCTATTCTCCAACCTTAGAACAGATTGTGAGCTTTAAATTGAGGTGAAATTGAGAGAGAATTTGATGGGAGAAAAATGTTCTAACACTTAGAACACCTGGATTTTGGAAACCAAAATTAATGAAAATTCAACAATTGAATTAACCTTAATTAAGTTGAAAATTCATCTATTTAT
>JAOANK020162185.1:0-17071 GCA_026257165.2 Telfairia occidentalis
TTTGTTCCTTAAGTACCACTGATCCCTCTAATGAACAACTTGGTTTGAGGTCTAACCACCAAACCTAAATCCCTCTCAGGCTAGTGAGAGGGTGGGGCCCCTTGTTCAATACCTGAAATCAGCCCTTAAGGGAACAACATCTCTGCTATCCCTAAAGTCGGGTAGGAGTGAATTCCGTCTTGCAGGACTATGTCCCCAGTTATCTACTCGATCTTACCCTTGAAATGGAAGGCATATTGAGCAAGCAAAGTTGAGCCTCTCTCACCCATGCGGATCAAAGGATAATTCCGAATAAACAGGAGTTCATAGTTAGCTCAATATTGAGATCAAGTTACCTAGGTCATCAGGTTGAAATGAGTTAGTGTTTCCAGTGATCGGTGTTAAACTGAAACATTGACTATTTTGCGGTCCTAGTCTTATGCAATCTCATCTCATAGAACGCCCCCACTCTCATGTCTCCACATGAACGATTCAGAATCACATCGTTTGTATCATATACAAAGCGGGTCGCGTTCCATAATGTCCCCAGGAAAAGGTACCTAGCCTAATTCATATACTACGGACCGTTTTGGCTATTACTTAGACTTGATCTACTTTTATGTCTCCACGTATAGCCTAAGTATTCATATAATAGCCACGGGTTCTTTAGTTTATTAGATTTATAGAGTTACAAATGATTCAATAACAACCTTACTGAATAACTTCAATAAAAACTTTATTGATAATAGAATAAGTTTACAAGCCATTCGAGTTTTAGGACATACACACCCAACAAAAAGCTGAAAGATTCAGGGAGTTTCAATATTTCTTGTAGTATAGGTGGTCTTATTGTTAATCAAGCACTGTATGATTTAGGTTCTTCCATTAACTTGATGTCTTTATCTGTCTACAGAAAACTGGATATCGGAGAGGTACGACCCACCATCATTACACTTCAACTTGCAGATCGCTCACTAACATATCCCAAGGGCATAGTTGAAGATGTTTTGGTGAAGGTCGAGGACTTTATCTTTCCGACAGATTTTCTTGTCCTGAATATTGAAGAGGACTCTGAGGTCCCAATCATCCTAGGAAGGTCATTCCTTGCTACAAGTGGGGCCTTAATCGACGTTTAGCAAGTTAAATTGACCTTATGAGTCAATGATGAGGAGGTGAACTTTAATATTTACAAGTCAATGAAATATCCTGACGAGGTAAGTACTTGTAATTTTATAGACTTAGTAGATGATGAAACTACTGAATATGGAGGATGGGATCATACTGATGGAGTTGATGAGAATTATTTGCTAAAATTTCTTGATTGTGATGTAGATGCCAAATTATCTGTTGTGGATGATGAATTTGAATCAATTGATTTAAAACATGAGCCTATTTGTAATATTGAGCATGATCATGCATTTTCACCTTTACTGACTATTTCTAGAAAAGAGATTGATGAACAACCTGTATGTGATTTAAAACCATTACCTGGACATTTGAGATATGTTTATTTAGAAGAGTTATCTGCAAGTCTTGTCATTATTTCTACTGGATTGAGTCAGGGGGAAGAAGATAGGTTATTAGAAGTTTTACATAAGCATAAATCTGCCCTAGGTTGGTCCATAGGAGACTTTAAAGGTATTTACCCATCCATTGCATAAAATTCTTATGGAAGAAACCTTTAGTCAAACCTTTAGTCAGTCTATAAAACATTAAAGGAGGCTGAATCCTGCGATGAAAGAGGTGGTTAAGGCAAAAGTCTTAAAATTGTTGGATGCAGGTATAATTTATGTTATTTCAGATAGTTCATGGGTGAGTTCGGTATAGGTTGTATCAAAGAAAGGTGGGACCACTGTAATAGTGAATGAGAAGAATGGGAGTATACCCACTAGGATAGTCATAGGGTGGAGAGTGTGAATAGATTATAGAAAATTAAACCAGGCCACCCGTAAGGATCATTTTCCCCTCTCATTTATTGACCAGATGTTAGATAGGTTAGCAAGGTATCCATATTATTATTTTCTTGATAGGTACTCGAGTATAACTAGATAGCCATCGCTTCTGAGGATCAGGAGAAGACGATGTTCACATGCCCCTATGGGACATTCGCCTACAGGTGGATGCCTTTCGGGTTATGTAACGCTCCTGCTACTTTCCAGCGATGCATGATGACTATCTTTCATGACATGATAGATGATATTATGGAAGTTTTCATGGATGACTTTTCTATGTTTGGTTCTTCTTTTGATGTGTGCTTAGCTAACCTATCTAAAGTTTTATAGAGGTGTCAAGACACCAACCTTGTCCTGAATTGGGAGAAATTTCATTTCATGGTCAAGGAAGGAATTGTCCTCGGGCACAAGATATCAAAAAAAGGATTAGAGTTAGATAAGGTGAAAATTTCAGCAATTGAGTAATTATCCCCTCTTGTGAACATTAAGAGAGCTCGTAGTTTTCTAGGTCACGCAGGGTTTTATAGGCAATTTATTAAAGATTATTCTAAAATTTCTAAACCATTTTGTAACTTACTTGCTAAAGATTCTACTTTCATATTTGATGATGGATGTCTGTCTGCTTTTTGTTCTCTGAAAGATAAATTAATTACTGTTTCTATTATTATTGCTCCTAAATGGTCTGAACTTTTTTAGATGATGTGTGATGCCAGTGATTATGCGTTAGGAGTTGTATTAGGGCAAAGGAAGGATAAAATGTTTAGGGCAATCTACTGTGCAAGTAGAACCTTAGATAATGCACAACACAACTACACTACCACTGCAAAGAAAATGCTTATTGTTGTGTTTGGTTTTGACAAATTTAGATTTTACTTGCTTGGTTCTAAAGTCACAGTTCACATGGATCATGTTGCACTTAAATTTCTATTTTCTAAAAAGGATGCTAAACCTCGGTTGATAAGATGGATTCTTTTGTTGTAGGAGTTTGACTTTGAAATTAAAGATAGGAAATGATGTGAACATGTGGTTGCAGGCCACATGTCTCGAATTGAGAATGAGACTACTCAGCTGAGCCTATTCCCAATCTCAGACAACTTTCTTGATGAAAAATTATACGAGGTAGGGCATGATGCCTTTGGTTTGTTGACATTGTGAATTTTCTTGTAGGAGGAGTTCTACTTCCTAAGATGAACTCCCAGCAAAAGAAGAGATTCTTATACGAGGCCAAATCTTACCTTTGGGACGACCCACTCCTTTTCAAGGTTTGTTCAGACAACATTATTAGGTGATGCATTCCCTTAGATGAAACTACAAAGATCATTAGGAAATGTCATTCATCTTCTTATGGTGGTCACTTTGGCCCAACTCATACAGTAGCAAAGGTATTGCAATCAGATTTCTACTGACCCTCTTTATTTAAAGATTGCTACACCTTTGTTAGGACGTGCAATAGGTGTCAAAGAACAGGTAATATATCCCGACACCACAAACTTTCTTTAACACATATTCTAAAAGTAGAGCTTTTCGATGTATGGGGTATAGATTTTATGGGTCCTTTTCCTATTTTTGATGGATGCATATATACTTGTTGTTGTTGATTATGTATCTAAATGGGTAAAGGCAATAGCCACTAGGAAGAATGATGCTCGTATTGTAGTTCAATTTCTTAAAAAGCATATGTTTACATGCTTTAGCACACCTAGAGCTATCATTAGTGATGGAAGATCTCATTTCTGTAATAAACTGTGTAATTCTTTGTTACAAAAATATGGGGTGAGGCATAAGGTTTCCCTAGCCTATCACCTCTAGACTATTTGGCAAGCTGAGATCTCTAACAAGGAAATTAAGTAGATACTTGAGAAGACAGTTCAGACAAACAAAAAGGATTGGTCCTAGAGACATGATGATGCATTATGGGCCTACAAGACAGCCTTTAAGACACCAATTGGTACATCCCCGTACAATTTGGTGTTTGAAAAGGCCTACGACTTACTAGTGAAATTGGATCACAGAGCGTACTGGGTAATAAAAAAGCTAAACTTTGACCTTTAGAAAGTAGGGGAATACAAATTGCTTCATCTGAATGAGATGGAGGAATTATGAAGTCAAGCATATGAGAATGCAAAGTTGTACAAGGAAAGAATCAAAAGATGGCACCATCAACGAACATTACAGAGGCCTTTCCAAACTGGTAATAAAGTACTTTTATATAACTCACGATTACGTTTGTTTCTAGAAAGTTGAAGTCGAGGTGGTCGGGACCCTTCATGGTGAAGAGTGTATCCCTATATGGAGCAGTAGAGCTGCAAGGAAAAGACAAGTCAATTTTCAAAGTCAATGCACAAAGGGTGAAGGCATACTGTGGAGATGAGAAAAGACAGTTGGATGAGATGTATCTTGACAAGGCATCTTGAGCTTCAATGCGTCTAACTAAAGACGTTAAACAAAGCACTTTTTGGGAGGCAACCCAAAGTTTTATTTAGTTTTATTTGAGTTTCAATTTTTTTTTCTCTTTATCTCTTTCTCATTTTACTTAAATTTTTCTTATTAAAAGAATTGTTTTTTCACCATTTTTATTTAACTCTATTTATTTTTTTGGTGCAGAAATTGAAAAAAAAAAAGACGGAGGCACGAGTATGCAATCTAGCGTTGAGACGCTTACCAGCATCTCAATGCCAGCTGAAGGTAAGAATCCCACCCGTGGTCACAACGTCGAGACACTGACATATAGCATCTCGACGCTGTCGTGAAATCTGGATTAAAATTCCAGATTTCGTGTTTGAAACAGAATCCCTTTTCTTCATACCCTGGCGCCTACAACTTTTCTCCCTTAAATTTTCGTTGTTTTTCTTCAAATTTCTCTCGATTCTTCCATTCTTCCGTGCGAAATCATAAAACCCAAACTTCCATTGCTCTTATTTTGCCCAATTTTGAAGTTTGAGAGTGGATTTTGTAGGTTTTTCACCAAAAATTTGATGCCTCTCTCTCAAACTCCAATTTTCTGCCAACCAAGTTAGTGTAAGGATTTTCGACCCTTGATGAATATTTATGTTATGATTGCTTATTTTTCCATGTTTATACAATATTGCGGTTGAGTTAAGTAGTTTCCATGTATGGGTTTCCTAGATTTGAGCTTGGTTATTGAAGAAATTGTTTGGAAAAAAACTAGGGGCAGTTTTCGTAAGCTAATTTTTGATAGATTTATGTATTTTTATGCTGTGTGATTTGGATTTAGGGGTTGGTTTTCAAGTCATGGTTGGTTTCTTACACTGTTTTTGTTGATTTAATTCGACTTCATGCATGATTCTTCTCATTTTGGGCATATATGTTGAAGAAAGTATAATGGGCGAAATGTTTGTAAGTGGAATTTTGATCTACGTATGTATCTTTGTGTTGTGTTAGCTGATTTCGACATGATCTTTCCACTATAAACATTATAACTTTTGAGTCGAGTCGAGTTATATGTGGATAGTGTTGATTGTCAAGGGGAATGGGTTTTGAAAATTCATGATCTTCATTGTGGGCTGGTTCGTATGAGCTTTTTGGGAGTCAGTGTTGCAGAGTTGAGCATCCTGGTTAGAGGGATTATTTTTGCAAATCATGAACTTATTTGTGGAGTTAAATTGTGTAGGTTTGTATGGAATTATCTTGTTTATATAGCTTATAGCATGTGTGGCTAACTTTTGGGCTTATATAGTCTTTACAAATTTCCTGACATAATGAGTTCCAAAAGAGCCAGGGGGAACGCTGCGAGCTCTAGTTCTGTTGACTCACACTAATTCATAGATGTTGACGCAGCGTCGCGCTACCAAACCTACGTGATGAATAGATCCATTGTGCAAGAGTGCGGGTTGGCACCATGCGAGATCGAATAGTCTCAATTATATGACAATATCGCTCAACGAGGATGGTTCGAGTTCGTAAGGCAGCCGAGGCTGTTGTTGTCCCCATCGTTAGAGAATTCTATGCCAACTTAGGAGAAAGGGAATCTAGGTCCTTTGTGTGAGGTTGACACATACCTTTTGATGCAACCTTGATAAACGGATACTATAAGGTGTGCGAGTACGAGCATGATGAGTACCATGCATATGTCAAGGATCATGTTGATGTCACGCAGATTATTTAGGAACTCTACCAGCCCGGGGCTCAGTGGACAATAAGACTAGGCGAGGCCATTAAGTTCGAGACATCAGACCTTAGTGTTTCGACCAGGGTGTGGCATAGTTTCATTTGTGCCAAGCTGCTCCTCTTGGCCCATATGAGTGACGTAACTAAGGAGCGCGTTGTGTTGCTCTACGCCATTGCCACAAGCAAGACGATTAATGTAGGGAAGGCCATTTACCGATCCATCAGACACATCTGCCATGGATTGACCACTCATGGCACTCTACAAAGTAGCTGGGGTCACTTGGGACCCAAATGAGGAGCCCGTCCACCCTAAGGCGCTCATGGATAAGAACTTCATAATGAGGTTGCGCAAGAGGGAGCCCATTGCACAGATACGAGAGCCCAAGTTTCTCAAGCACGATCCTGATCACATGAAGGTTGGACCATCTAGGCCAGCACAAGCCCCTCGAACTAGTGAGGAACGTATAGAGCTGCTTTGACGTTGCCAATATGAATATCAGGTGGAGTCATTTGGAGTTATCTGCGAGCGCCAGAACATGATCTCTAACTTCCTATCCTAGGCATTTCTGAACATCCTTGTCCCTCGCCTCCGTCCATTGACGCCACCACCTTCATATTCAGACGATGAGGAGGATGAGAACAAACCAACTTTTATCATTCAGGGGGGTGCGTTTTCTGTTGTTTTCATTTGTGTTTTTCTTTTCCTAGTACATATATATTTACCTTTATATTTGTTTTCATTGTGTCATTTGTGTAAATTATGTCTCTTTGGCTTTCGAATGTCGTCTCCCTCTTCAGGACCTTCAACACTGTTATACTTAGTGCACAAGCATGTAGTTTCTGTGGATCACGTCATTTACCAAGCCAATTTTACTCACTTCTTATTCTTTCTATTTTATACATTGAGGATAATGTATGATCTTAAATTTGGTGTGGGGTGTCATGAGTACTGCGTGTAATGGATTAAGCTGCTTAGACCTTGGAAATTTTTTTATGATGATAGATTGATTGCTTAACCATGTGATGGATAGATAATAGAACTGTAATACTAGCATGCTAAGGACTATGATTTCCCATGATTTGTCCTAACTTGTATGTGAGTCGAAATAGGGAAACTAGTAGGGATACTTCTAAAGTAAGCAATGTTTGAAATCCTTCTTTAAATTCCTTACCTTTCGAGCACGCAGCTATCTTATTTATAGTCCTAAAGGCTTAGGGTGTAATTAATAGAGTTAGACTTAAGCTGCTTCAAAATGGTCGGATTACTAGATAGTGAAATTCTGAAATAAAGGAATCTTTGTTAAAACTTTTGTTTGTTGAATAAAGTATGTCTGAAGAGGTTACTCTTCCTTTCTTTGGCCCTTAGTAGAAGGGGAATACTGAAAAAAAGATAAGCGAAACAAAAGTAAGTATCATCCTAGAATAGACGTGCTGCTCGTAGTTGGATACTCAGCGCCTAGGAAGAGGGGGTAAGCCAGAACAAAAGTAGTACGTCTTGACTAGCCTCCTCTTTTAGACATTTTTTTCTTAAAAAAAAAATTATTTAAGCTCATTAAGCTAGAATTCCTCACTTGAAAACAAGTTAGCACTAGAGTAGGTGTAGTTTGGGAATGACTTCATTAAATGTACTCCAGGGTTGTAAGCATTAGAATAGGATAGGCTTGCATGCACACACACAAGGGAGGATAAGAATTGGCTTTCGACTTGCCTACTAATAGAATGTTCATCAACATTTCCTTTATTAAGCTCATTACATGTTACTGTTCTTTGAGTTAAGAGTCTGAAGCATGCTAACATTGAAGTTTGGTTATTTATTTTAACTCTAATTTTGCTCGGGACTAGCAAAACTCTAAGTCTAGGGTGGTTAATAGCACTCATAAGTGCTATTTTAGGGCCTCTAATTTAGAGGTTTTGTATTTTATAAGTGTTCTTTAATGCTTTTATTTGTGAAATTTGTAGGAACCAAGCATTATAGGGGAAATGATGAATTTGAGGTTGTTCAGGGAGGAAAATGAGCCAAACAGCCCAAAAATTGGCTAAGTCAATGATAAAGATCAAGAAGCAACCCAAGAGTGTCTTGATGCTAGAGGTGTTGAGACACCCAAATTGTAACTAGAAGGCCGAAGGCACCAGCATTGAGACGCTACTACGAATTGGCAAGGGAAAATATGAATTTTCGATGTAACATCGAGACACTATGTTACAGCGTCGAAACGCTACTTCAAATTTTCGCCCCTCTTCTTTAAAAACACGGTGGCAGTTTCGTAATACTGAAGCATACCGTCTCGATGCTATAGCGATTTCTATAAAAACTAGGTCAAAGAAGAAGCCATTTTTGGGAGAGAAAATTTCGAGAGACGGAGTAGAACGTTGATTTCCAGTGTGCTAAACGAGGAGGAGTCATTCCAAGTGTTCATGGGTGGAAACTAAGAGCATGAGGAGAAGCTTGACGAAGGAGAAGAGGTCGAGTGATCTAAGAGTTTTTCTTCCTTTTTTGTTTATTTTTTGCTACTGTTTTGCAAACTAAATTTGTGATATTCTGAAGGCAATGTGTGGCTAAAAACTTTGTAATTTTGGGGCTAATTTTAATTTGATGTGTTGATTTTTTTTTTTAATGGTTGAATTCTAATCGCTAAATCCTCCGAGTAATTGTGTTGATATTCTTGGATGAGAATGTGGAATAGATTTTGTGCTATTGATTTAGCTTGAAAAAGAATGTCACTATTTAGAACTCGAATGCTAGGGCTTTGAAACTTATGCATTAAATTGGTAGGTTTAAATTGAGGCAAATTTAGAATCACTTCAATTGCCATATTTTCTTAACAATTGCAAGAAATTGACTTGTTAATTGAATGTGAGGATAGGTGAACTTGAGAAAGCGAACCTTAATGTATTAGAGTTTCTAAGTCGAGGATTATAGCATTTAAAAAAGACCTAAAATTGTTTAACAAATCAAATTAGATTAAAAAGAAACCAACACCCTAGGATTCCCTTATCTTGAAATTTTCTTCCCTAAGCGTGCAACTTTTGAGTGTTATTGTTTTTAGTTTTATCCATAAATTTCACTTTCGAATCTCTAGACAAAATTGGAATAATTGATTGAAAACTAAGAAAATTAATAGCCCAATTTCCAGAGGACGATACTTGATCTTAGAGCCGTTTTATATCACAATTTGACCCGTACACTTGCGATAATGCAGTGAATTGCAATCATTACTCGATTTAAAGAATATGCACAAACATGGTGGGATAAGTTAATGTCTACTAGGAGAAGGAATCTTGAGGCACCAATTGATTCATGGTATGAGTTCAATGAGACTGTGAGAAAGTAGTTTGTTCCATCACATTTTAAAAGAGACATGTGGCAAAAGCTCTAAGCGTCAAGGCTAGGCAGTAAGTCCGTGGAGGACTATTACAAGGCAATGGACACTATGATGGATCGGCTTGAACTATATGAGAACATGGAGCAACTCATGGTGTGGTTTCTTAATGGCCTAAACAAGGAGGTTGTGAAACAAGGTTGATCTACAACCTTACTTTGATATTGAGAAAATGTTGCATATTCTACTAAACCATTTTCTAACTCTAGTTCTACATGGAAAAAGGATAGTAAGAGTATTTATTTTGAACCAAGTAATCGAGAGGCGTACGAGAAACCTAAAGAAAATTTTGAGAAAGGCAAGAGCTCCATGAATGGGAAAGAGAAGGTAGATGAATCTAAGGTGAGAAATAGGGATATTAAATGCTGGAAATGTTAAGGAGTGGAACATTATAGTAGAGATGGCACTAATAAAAGAACTATGATGCTCAGAGAAGGAGACTTGGTAAAAGAAGATGCGAAGGAAGATGAGGTAGAAGAAAAAGAAAATGATGAACGTGAGAGTGAGAAGTATAGTGAAGAAGACCCTACACATATGTCCTTGGTCACTAGGAGAGCTTTAAACACTCAAATTAAGGAGGATGGCCCAGACCAACGGAATAATTTATTTCACACTAGGTGTCTTGTCCAAACTGTGCCTTGTAGTGTGGTTATTGATAGTGGTAGTTGTACCAACGTTGTGAGTTCAACCACATCTTAAACCATATAAGCTTCAATGGTTAAGTGATTGTGGGGAGGTAAAGATGAGTAGACAAGCTTTTGTTACTTCTACCATTGGAAAGTATGCTGATGATGTTTTGTGTGATGTTGTACCTATGCATGTTGGGGATATATTGTTACGTAGACCATGACAATTTGACCATCAAGTAATGTATAATGGGTATGCCAATCACTATTCTTTTACTCATAATGGTAGAAAAACTACTCTTGTACCTTTGTCGCCAAAAGATGTGCATATTGATCAATGCAAACTTGAAAAGAAAAAGCAAGAGGCCGATGCAAAAGCAAAAATAAAAAATAAATGAAAGAAAATGAGTTCAAAGAGAAAAAAAAAAGAGTTTGAGTGAAAAACAAGAGTGTAGCATTCGGCTTAGTGGGAAAAATGAGAGAAAAGCCAAGATAGTGAGCTTGTATGCTAGTTCGAGTGAGGTTAGAAATATTTTAATGGCGAAACATACCATCCTTGTACTTTTGTACAAAGGGTCTTGTTTCCTAACTAACGAGCTTAACACCCCCTTGCCTAGTGCTTTTGCTTCTCTTTTTACAAGAATTTGAGGACTTGTTTCCCGAGGAGATGCCGAAGGAGTTGCCACCACTTCGTGGCATAGAGCATAAGATTGACTTCATCTCAAGTGCTACCATACCTAACCGACAAGCTTCTAAGATTAATCCTACCGAAGCCAAGGAAATTCAAAGACAAGTGGATGAATCGTTAGCTCATGGGTATGTACGTGAAAGCCTTAGTCCTTGTAATGTCCTTGTTGTTCTAGTGATTAAGAAAAGATGGAACTTGGAGAATGTGTGTATACTATAAGGTCATTAAAAAGATCACTATTAAATATCATCATCCTATTCCTAGGTTAGATGATATGTTATATGAATTGCATGGCCGTAGTCTCTTTACTAAGATTGATTTGACATTCAGGTATCATCAAATTCGCATGCATGTTGGGGATGAATGGAAAACTGCATTTAAGACCAAATATGGACTGTATGAATGGCTTGTTATGTCTTTTCGATTAACTAATGCTCTTATTACGTTCATGAGATTGATGAACTCTATTGTGCGTGAATATTTGGGAAAATTTGTGGTTGTTTATTTTGATGATATACTTGTGTACTCTACGTCTTTGGAAGAACATATAAAACATGTGCATGTTGCTTTGACTACACTTATAATAGAGAAATTTTATGCTAACCTAAAGAAATACAATTTTGCATGGAAAAGGTTAACTTTCTTGGTTTCATAGTATCTAGTCAAGGAGTTGAGGTGGATAGTGAGAAAATTAAGGCTATTAGCGAATGGCCAACTCCTAAGAATGCTGGAGATGGTCGAAGTTTTCATCGGCTAGGTTTTTATAGGAGTTTCATTAAGGACTTTAGCACCTTAGCTTCGCCTCTAACTGAATTAGTAAAGAAAAATGTTTCGTTTGTTTGGGGTACATCCCAAGAGCATGCTTTTACTGTTTTGAAAGAAAATTTACGCAATGCTTCTTTACTTGCTTTACCGAACTTTGATATGACTTTTGAAATTGAATGCATTGCAAGTGGGGTTGGAATTAGGGCTGTATTAATGCAAAACCATAAGCCACTAATGTTCTTTAGCGAAAAGTTGAGTGGTGGCTCTTTGAGGTACCCAACTTATGACAAAGAACTTTACGCTTTGTCTGAGTTTTACAAACTTGGCAACATTATCGTTGGTCAAAGGAGTTTGTCATTCATACAAATCATGAGAGCCTAAAGCACTTGAGAGGGCAACAAAATCTAAATCGATGACATGACGAATGGTAAGGAGAACATTATTGCAGATGCTTTGTCAATGAGCTATGCTCCCTTTAATACTTTGAATGCTAAGATTTTAGGATTTGAGCATCTTAAGTCCTTGTATCATGCTAATGTGTTATTTGCTTCTTTTGTTGAATTATGTGAAAAAGGACTTGTTGTGGATGATTACATGTTGTGCGATGGGTTTTTGTTTTGAAATGAAAAACTTTACATTCTATAGTGTCCAATTCGTGAATTGTTGGTAAAGGAAGCTCATGGGAGTGGTTAATGGCTCATTTTTGTGTTTCTAAAACTCATGATATGCTTGTTGAACATTTTTATTGGCCTAAGATGAAGCATTATGTGCATAAAGTGTGTAAGCATTGTATTGCATGTAAACAAGCAAAATCTAAGTTACAACCACATGGTTTATATTCACCTTTACCTATTCCTACTACTCCTTGGGTTGATATCTCTATGGATTTTGTTCTTAGTTTACCACGATCTCGAAAGGATAAGGATAGTATATTTATCATGGTTGATAGGCTTAGCAAGATGGCTCATTTCATACCATGTCATAAAACAGATGTGCTAAACTGATTGCTCATTTCTTCATTAGGGAGGTTGTACGTTTATATGACATTCCTAAAACTATTGTTAGTTGTCGAGATGTCAAATTTTTAAGTCATTTTTGGTGGGTGTTATAGGGGAAGTTGGGAACCAAACTTGTTTACTCCACTACTTGTCATCCTAAAACTGATGGTCGGACTGAGGTTATTAATAGGACAATGGTTACCATGTTGCAGGCCATCATAGGTAAAAATCTTACAACTTGGGAGGAATGTTTGCCATTAATTGAATTTGCTTATAATAGGGTTATCTACAACACTACCAAATGATAATTTTAATATTATCACTCTACTTGATTTGTTGCATATGCCTCCTAATGGAATTGTGAGTTTGATTCTAGCACAAGGTTGATCTTGTTCATAAGTTGCATAAAGAAGTTAAGGAAAGGATTAAGAAGCAAAACACTAAGATTGCTTCACGCATAAATAAAGGACACAAGCTCATAGTTTTCCAATCGTGGGATTAGGTTTGGGTACATTTCTACAAGGAACGGTTTACAACTCAACGATAGTCTAAGTTACTACCATGGGGATATGGTCCTTTTCAAGTCCTTGAGCGGATCAATGATAATGCATATAAGATAGATTTGCCAAGTAAGTATTGGGTGAGTGCTACCTTTAATGTTGCTGATTTGTCTTCTTTTGATGTAGGTGACGAGTTCGATTCGAGGACGAATCCTTTTGAAGAGGGGGAGGATGATATGAGAAAGGACCTCCCTTTGTAATGCATCAAGGTCTAATTACAAGATCACGAGCTAAGCACCTTCAACAAGCCTCATTGCTTTATGTTCAATTGTTAATGAGCTCAGCATGAGAATTAAAGGAGGATGTTCAAGATGGTGGAACAATTCACTACAATTTGATGTAAGTTATGCATTTCTAAAGTGTATTCAAGACAAGTCCAAGTCTTCCAAACTAAGGTGTTAACACTTGGTGAAGAGTTGCTTCCATTCAAGCTTGATAAAGACACTTTTCATCAAAGAAGCTTAATGAATCTAAAAATCTAAATTCATTCACATATTTAATGCATTATCATTTAAGTTCGTGTATTTTCCTTTAATGAGATCCATGCAAGTGAAAGGGTGTTGGCTGAATTTAGACTATTTGGCCAAGAGTTGTGTCGTTTCATTATGTCTTTTCAATTAGTATAAATAGGATGTACTTGGCTTTTGGAAATCAAAATTGAAATTTGAATCAAATTGAATTTTTCTCATTAGCTTGGTTGAGAGTTTTATCTCCCATCTTGTGCAATTTCTTGGGTTTTTAGATTTTGCATGTTAGAGTCATTCAAGTGGTATTGATCATACCTTTTGTGGAGTGATTCGAATCACGACCATAAATGAGTTTTCTCTACTCTTGATATTGATCATCAAGGTAATCCATTCTAAACTTTTCCTTGGAATGGTATCATGATGATTTTGGAGTTTTTGAGTTGGTGATCTAAAGGTCTTATTCGTCAACAAGGTTGTTAGGTCCAATTCTCAAGGGTTTCTTAACAGTGAATGGTCACTAAAATTAATTTATGGCACTTGTTCGCACACCTATAGAAGAAGAAAGTGTTATACTCATTCCCATTGCCATCTTTGAATTTTTCTTTTGATTTCCTTACTTTTGTTTTGTATCATTTCTTTTCTCCACATCAATGACATCAACTACCATAACCAAGATGCTGAACTAAGTAGAGCGTTCTCTAACGAAAGTGTGTGGAGCCCCGCTAAAGGATTGAAAAGGAAGAAATTCAAATTGAAATGTACAACAATTCAATTCGGTAGATATTCCCTTTATTTATTAAAAAAAATATGTCGCTTTCCAGGAAGAACCGGTGAACGCGCTGGACGAAGCAAGAGAAGGTGTTTAGAAGATTCTAGAGGACCTCCAAAAGTTGGAGGACTCCTTCATGAAGGAGCATAAAGATCTTGTTATTATGGAGACATGGGAGAAAGAACTGTCGTGAAAGAGGCGGTAGACAAGGCTCCTAAAGAGGAGCCTTCACCGTCGACGCCTCTGGTGGAGAAAAATAAATGATGCCTCCACCTGCAACTACCTTGTTCTTTTCTTTTCTTTTCTTTTCTTTTTTTGTATCTGTTGCTTCCCTCCTGTCTGTCATCCTCCTGTCTCTAAAAAAAAGTATGAATGAAAAAAAAATTATGAATGAAACTTTTCTATCATTACTACGGTTTCAAATTCCTCTCTTAGTTTTTCATTTTTTTGGGGAAAATTAAAAAAACAAAAAGAAACTCAGGCTCGATATTTGTCGGTATACTGACTGAGTATTCAAGGTAAAGCAACCGAGAACAAAAATTTGATAAATCGTATAAGTAAATTTGACCTCGATAACTGCCGATATTATGAACGAACTTGTTAACGAGAAACCAACAGAAACCATTAAGTTTTAAAAATACAAGTAAATTCGCCCTCGATAACTGATGATTTTTGGACCAAAACTAACACCAATAAACAAACCGAGAACATAACTGATAACTAGAGTTTTCGGTTTCTTATTATGTAATAAATGCAATTGATAATTTTAAATAAAACGAATGTGAAGAGTTTGAATATGGAAAAAAGTTTTGCCAATACTTAATAGGTTACACAATTAATGATTTCAACAATTGAGCTATTTTTAAAAGTTGGAATATTAATTTTTTTTCTTTATCTACATATAATAAAATTAATAGGTATTACATTTAAATATAGAATATCAAAAGTTATGAAAAATCATGAAAACGAAGAACTTGAATATGAAAAGTTTTTGCTTATTTATTTCTACTTACCATTTTTTAGTTTGCATATTTTCATTTTTTCTTCTAATAATCAAGATTTCAAATGGATTGTCTCCGAATAAGATGATTTCAAATCCTGCTATATTTTGAACAGTCAAATTTCACAAGAACTTTGAATTCTATATTTTATAGAATTTTGTGTTTTAATTTAAAAATATCATAAAAATGAATATACTTTTAAAAAGGGTCATTCAAAATACTTATCTCAATGTTAAAACATGTAAATTTTTTCTAAATAAATAAAAACATAGGAAACAAATATTATTAGAAGGGGTATTGCAATTCAATTGATTCTATCAGTACTAGAGTACCATAATTCTACTGCAAATTTGTTCCTAAAGAAGGTCATGTTTTATTGGGTGACTGTGTGCATACTTGTCCCAATTACATCACACTCAAAAAATTTTAAAATGAAGACACCACAGTCACCACTAGCAACTTGTTGTGGAGCAAATGGAGCTCGAACTAAATTCCATGGATCCGTGGGAGAGGTTTATGGTAGGATACCAATAGTTATTCAGAGCGAATGTATGACAACACATAGCAGTCTAAACTATCCCATCAAATCATCATCATTCATCGCCCGACTAAGAGAGCCCACACAATTATTTCTTACCGACGAATGTCAATGCATATTAGGACTCAATGCTTGTTGCCAAGGCTCACTGGACCGTACAGCCTATCGACTTCAACCCAAGGGGTTCAATAATGATCCAATAGACCGAGAACACGGTCCAGCCAATTGTTATCCTTGCCCCAATCATACCACCCAGTTTTCGACTCCTTCAAACTTACATGCGGGCCATCCTATGAGATTAGGTGATTCTATAATTTGGGTTTCACATTAGGATAAACACATGTGATAAGCATATTTCAAAATTATTTGATTTAGATACTTACAACAAGCAAGGCATCGACAATGGTGAATTTATAATAACAGAAGTGAGGATTGTTGAGAAGTTTGGTGTACGTATGATAAAATAGGATGATCATTGCCTATTCAATATCCATTCTTAGTTTTTAATGTCAATTACAAAGATTTAAAAAGAATTAATACTAAAATCATCGCTCAAACACATACCTGACAATCTAACCAATTGGACGACTCCATTAAGCCTCTGAAGAAATCTTTTTTCACGTGACTATACCCAACCCATCGTTCCTTATTGTTTTTCTTTCGTGCCCTATACCATTTGAGTAAGGCTATTTTAATAACCATTGGGATCTTCTCCATCGAGTCATACAGTGGGATCTAAACCTTAAAACCAATGGAGTGCACATCACTAATTAATGTCTCATGTACTATAGTCAAGTCCATTGACACATTCGAATACACTTCCAGATTCTCAACTATAAAAATCTCCTTTCACCCACCAACGTCAACTCGGCCCCCTTAGCCTCAGCATCATCATCGTATCATATGTCGCTATAAACTTCATCACTTACAGAACTCTTCGACGTACTTTGTGACATAGTTGCTGCAAAGTTGTCAAACATTGGTTCCTAAATACGATAAATACAAAACTTAGTAAAACATAAGGTCAATAATGATATAATAAAGTTATACATAATGTGGACAAATTCGATGCAATTGTCCATTAACTTACATAAGATCAAGGTCGACAGTCCCTAATTGATTGTCAAGTGCCTGTAGTCCAGCTTTCACAGTCTTCAATGCATTTAACTTTCTTTGAAGACACTTTCTTCTCTTGTTTTTTTTCATTAAACGTTGTCCCC
>JAOANK020162375.1:0-17065 GCA_026257165.2 Telfairia occidentalis
AACACCCATTTGATAAGTATTCGCTTTGCATCCTTCTTTGCCAGTAGGTAGCGAATTGCTGCATGATCTGTAAAAATGGTAACCTTAGAACCTACTAGATATGGTTTAAACTTTTCGAAAGCAAAAACAACTGCTTGAAGCTCCTTCTTTGTAGTTGTATAATTCAATTGTGCTTCATTTAAAGTTTTGCTGGCATAATAAATTGGATGAATCATCTTGTCATGTTTTTGTCCCAATATTTCTCCAACAGCATAATCGCTTGCATCACACATTAATTCGAAGGATAAACTGTAATTTAATGATGAGATGATTGGTGTAGTGATCAACGCCTTTTTCAACACTGGAAAAGCTTCCAAACAATTTGCATTAAACTCAAAAGATCTGTTACCTTCTAATAGCATGCAAAGAGGTTTAGAGATTTTAGAAAAATCCTAGATAAATCTTCAGTAAAAACCTGCATGGCCAAGGATACTCTTGATTCCCTTAACAAAAATTGGTGGTTTCATCTTCTCAATGATTTCAATTTTGGCTTTATCCACTTCTATTTCTTCTTCTAAAATCTTGTGGCCTAGAAAAAATACCTTCATCACCATAGAGTGGCATTTTTCCCAATTTAACGCCAAGTTAGTCTCTTCACATCTTTTCATAACTTTACTTAAATCATCTAAACAAGTGGTGAATGAATTTCCAAAAACGAAAAACTCATGCATAAACACTTCCATAATTGATTCAACCATATCAGAGAAAATAGCCACCATACATCTTTGGAAAGTTGTGGAGCATTGCAGTGACTAAAGGGCATCCTCCTAAATGAAAATGTACCATAAGGACAAGTAAATGCTATTTTCTCTTGATCACTAGGGTTTATACTAATCTGATTACAACTAGAATAACCATCTAGAAAATAATAGTAAGGCTGAACAGCGAGCCTATCGAACATTTGATCGATAAAAGGTAAATGGAAGTGAATGTAGTTGTGTTTAACTTTCTATAATCTATATGTACCCTCCAACATGTGACTATTCTTGTAGAAATAAGTTCATTGGCTTCATTTGTGATCACAGTCATTCTTCTTTTCTTGGGCACACACTGAACAAGACTTATCCAATTACTGTCTGCAATAAGGTAGATAATTCTAGCGCCTAACCATTTGATGACTTCTTTCTTCATAACTTTCTTCATGGCTAGATTCAGTCTTCTTTGTTGTTACACAAACTTCAAATTTTCATTTTCCAAATTAATCTTGTGCATGCAAAATGATGGACCGATACCTTGAATGTCTGCTAAAGTCCAACTAATTGCCTTCATGTATTGTTTCAGCAATTGAATTAGTCGATCTTCATCTTTTTACAGTAAATTTGCTACAACAATGATTGGCAATGTTTCCTTTTCACCAAGATAAACATACTTCAGATACAGTGGTAAAGGTTTCAACTCCAGCTATGGTGGCTCCTCGACAGATAGCTTAATGGATGGAGATTTCTTGTCACTCAAATCCAAAGTGTTAAATTTTCACTTATAAATAAGAAAACTCACATACCTCTGTCTTTGTTGACTCAGAACAACTGATCTCACATTATGCATTTAGGGACTCAACATCCCCAAACTACTGAATAAAATGCTCTTACAATTTTGGCCCAAATGTATCTTCCATAATTTCTTTTATCAATTGAATTGCTAAACATTCCTCAATTTCTGGTGGATATCCCATGGCATCAACCACACTGAATTTTACTTCCTGGTCATGAGCTCTCTTAGTCAATTCTTCTTTTTGAACATTATTCAGCGTTTGACATGTTGCTAAGAAAGGTCTTCCCATAATTAATGACATTTCCTTATTAGCTTCATAATCAAGTATGATGAAATCTACTGGGAATATAAATTTGTCCACCTGCACCAAAATATCGTCAATCTTACCTTCAGGATAAGTAATTGACCTGTCAGCCAGTTGAAGTGTTACAGTGGTTGGTTTTGCTTCGCCGACTCCTAATTTCTTGTATATGGATAGTAGCATGAGATTGATACTAGCTCCAAGATCACATAATGCTCTTCCCAATTCCTTCCCTCCAATAGAAACAAGAATGGTGAAAGATCCAAGATCTGTAACCTTTCAGAGGTAACCTCTTTTTAGGATTGCGCTACACTCTTTAGTCAAAGAAATCGTTTCATATTCCCCTAACCTCTTCTTCTTGGTCAGAATGTCCTTTAGGAATTCCACATTTAGCATTTGCTCAAGAGCTTCTACTTACGGTATGTTTATGTGAAGTTGCTTTAGTTCCTCAAAAAACTTCTTGATTGTGACCTCTTGAGTCATCTACTTAAATCTTCGAAGGCTTAAAAGGAATAACAGGGCTAGATTTCTAAGGCTTTACATGTTTTGTTCTAGGAACTTCTTCTGCTTTATCTTTATTGGCTTATTTTTTCTTCAATTCTTACTCCACTGCTCCTGCTATCTTGTTGATCTACAAAATTTTGATTGACACTCTTTTGTTGGGAAAAAAACTTGTTCCAGCTAATGGTTTACCACTTCTAAGTTCTACTACTTGCACTTGTTCTTTACCTTCCCATCGTAGATTTTCAGTATCTATAGGGAGTTGTCCTTGAGGTCAAGTCTTTAACTCGTTTGCCAATTGTCTAATCTGAATCTCTAAATTCCACAATAAATCTTGTTGGCTCTGAATCATAGCATTATTTTTAGTCATTTACATCTTCATCATATTTTCTAATGAATTGCTAGGATTTTGTTGGGGCAATGGCCTATTCTGTTGTGGTACAAATTGTTGATTCTGTTGCCCAAATCCACATAGAAAATTTCCCTTTTGTTATGTTGGAGGCTCATGCTAGTTTCCCCCTTGATTCCAAATGAAGTTATGATGATCCCTCCACCCAAGATTGTAGGTGTTCAAATCAAGATTATTCCTGCCTATATAACAAATTCATAATGGATTTCTAGGGCAGAATTCATAAGTTCGCCCTTCTCCACAGAAGATACATGACTCCATTGTGACTTGGTTCACAGTAGCGCTGTGTGGTGTAACATTCCTTAGGGGTAGGGCTTTGACCATGTTTTTCAATGAAGCAATGTCTGGCCTAATGGATGTTAGTGCATCAATTTATGTAGCTTCTTGTGGTCGCTTTCCAGGGTTTGTTCTTGCATGATACCATTGACAACTGTTGGTTGATATCCGTTCCAAAATCTCATATGCTTCATTATAAGTTCTTGACAGTAAAGCACCATTTCCTAAAGTATCTACCATGCTCTGTGTAGCTAAATTTAAACCATTGTAAAATGTCTCAAGTTGAACACAATAAGGAAATCCATGGTGAGGCAATTTCTAAGGATTTATTTATATCTTTCCCAAGCATCACTGATCGCAGCCCACCACATTACCGCAAATGCACAGTTCAAATTGTAATATAAAACGATCCTAAGAGACCGAGTATCATCCTCGAGGAATCATATTTCTAATTTTTCTTAGTTATTAATTTATTCTTTTAATTTTATCTAGGGAATCCAAATTCATGCAATGATTCTAAGCTATAAAAATTGCTATAAAAGGAGATACACTAATGGTGTAACAATCAATAGAATGAAGGTTATAGGGTGTTGGTATGGCGAACGAAACAATTGAACAAATCAATTTCCTTATGGGATACGATTGATTACCAATTTTCTAAGTCTAAGGTTAATTAACTCGAGGTTTTCCCTCTCGAGGTCCACCGACTCTCACAATTAATTTCTTATTTGATGTCTCGAAATAAGAATTTAAAAGCGACATAAAAATATCCTATCATGGACTTTGCAATCTCTCATATCACAATCGTGCATAGAAAAGTAAACATCTAAAATCCTTGGTCTAAATTGCTACCCTCTCTCTCAAGCAAGATAATAAAAACAACATACACAATATTCAATCGCTACTTAAATGTAGTGATTACAAGTGCTGGAAAATAGAAGAAAACTCTAACAAAATTGCATTCTACAAGAAAAAACAATAAATCTAAAAGTTCATTACAACCAACACCCTAACACTAAGAGATTTAGCTATTGTTATGCATAATAAAAACATAATACATCAAATGTCTAAGAGAAGAGAGGGAACTTCCAGAAGAATCCACGCCTTTCAGCAGTAGGTACGCTTTTCAAGATGTGAAAACTCGACCCCGTACACTCCAAAAATCCCTAAACGATCTAGAATAACAGTCCTCGTAGTTCTCTGTAAAATTCAATAAAAAATCGCATCCCAAAATTGATCTCTCTTGACCTAGCTGCGAAAAGAACATTACATAGTGTATGTCGGCAACATTGAGACACTATGCTTCAATATTACAAAAATGCCAGCACGTATTTTCAAAATTACGAACGAAATTTGACGGAGCATCACAACGCAGCAAAGCATCGTCTCGACGCTACTTCAAAAACTTGGATTCTACCTTCTCCTCAATTGAGTAGCATTGAGATGCTACTGTTCTAGCTTCTCGATGCTAGAACGTTATACCTTCTCTAGTCACTATTTGGGGGTCTCAACGCTTAGGTCCGACATTTAGATGTTGTGTTTTTGGGTTGAGGCTCTTTTTGACATATCTTCTTCGTTCCTAAGTCGAGTTTTCTCTTCTTAGGCTCGTTTTTCAACCCGAACAACACCAAATCTTTATTTTTGCCTCCGAATGCTCGATTTCTACAAATTCAACAAATAAAGCCTCAAAGTACATAATTCAATCCACAAAACTACTGAATTTAAAGCTCTAAAATAGCACTTTTAGTGTGCTATCAATCACTAAAGGGTTCATCCACATATTGCCTGAAAGAGACAACTTCCACTTTGAGTTTGGCATTCCTTGTAGGTAGAAAGTACTTCGTCAAAAAATGTTCTGCCAACTCATTCCAAGTAGTGATGGATCCTGAAGCAAATATAGTTAACCAAGTTTTTGGTCCATCCATTAAAGAATAAGGAAACACAGATAAACGTAGAGTATCCTTAGAAACTATTTGAATTACGAATGAGTCACTTACTCTCAAGAAATTCTTCAGGCGTAAGTGTGGTTCTTCAATAGGAAAGTCATGGAATTGACCTACAGTCTGCACCATCTGAAACATCACAGGCTTCATCTCAAAATTTGATGCCTGAATATTTGGTCTAACAATCTCTGGATTTAATTCATTGAACATAAAGACTGCATAATCTATAATGGCTCTCTCCGTGTCATTGGCTAAAACACCAGTATTTTCAACCTGATCCACTAGTCTTATTTGTTGTTCATTGCTACTCCAGGAAACGAAACTTCTCCGCTGTTTGGTTGTTGATTTGCTTGATCTATAGACCCTCAAGAAGGTATAGGGGCTTGTTCCATCAAATTTACTAGATTCTTAATTCCTTTCTTAATCGCCATAAGGTCCTTTGATTTCACGATCAAATTCAACTTCCAAATCAAAATTAGTGTTCATACACCAGTTGCTGCAATCACAAAAAAAATTGAATAAGTATAAATAAAGCTCCAATTCACCAAAAGAATCAATTTGAAATAAGTCAAAATTCAAACTAATCCTTGGCAACGGTGAAAAACACTTGTTTGCGTGTGTGTAAGTGAATGGTAAGATCACACAAAGTAATGTGCAAGTGTACACATTCTTGATCCCTGATCACTGTAATACCGCAAGTGTACGAGTCAAGTTGTAATATAAAATAGCCCTAAGGCCGAGTATCATCCTCTGGGAATCGGGTTATAACTTACTTAATTTTCAATTAATTATGTTATTTTATGTAGGGATTAGGTGAAATTTAGTGATTAAAGTTAAGGTGAAAATTACTAAAATGTGCACACTTTGAGAGGAAAGTTTCAAGAATAAAAAATCTTAGGGTGTTGGGTTATCTTTTTGTTTAGAAAATTTAACTTATTAAACAATTTTAGGTCTCTATAAAATACTAAAATCCTAGGGTTAGAAATTCTAACAAACTAAGGCTTTCTTTATCAAGAACATGTAATCTCACATTCAATTAACTATTCACTTTCATGCAATTGTGAAGAAAATATGGCTATTGATTGATTCTAAAGTTTGCCTCAATTTAAACCTATCACTTTCATGCATAAGTTTCAAAAGCCTAGCATTCAAGATCTAATTATTGACATACTCTTTCAAGCTATATCAATTATAAAGGGAATTTATTCCACATTCTCATGCTAGAATAACAATGAACTCATCAAATACTAGGAGGATTTAGCAAATATAATTCATCCATAAAATTAATCAATTCATCAAATTTAAACTAAAAAAAGACCAACACCCTAAGATTACAAAGCTTTTAGCCACTCATTGGCTCTGAAATTTCTCTAAACAGTTTTCAATAGCAGAAAAAGAGTAAAAAACAAGAAGAAGAAATTTCTCAGATTGCTTCAACGTTGTCTCCTTCGTCAAACCGCTCCTTGTGGTCTTGGTTTTCACCCTTGATCACTTGGAATAAGTCTTCCATGCTCAGCAGCCTCAAAATCGAACTCACCTTCTGTCTCTCGGAACCTTATCTCCCAAAACGGCATCCCCAAAACCTAGAACATAAGATTATTTTTATAGACATCGCCACAGCGTTGAGATGCTACATAACAGCATTGAGACGCTATGTTTGATATTTACCAAAATGCCATCGAATTCTTCAAAGAAGGGAAAAATTATCGAGGTAGCATTGAGACACTATAGCATAGCGTCTCGACGCTACATCGAATTTCCTATTCTGTTTTGGAAATTTCATTGTAGCGTTGAGACGCTACTTCTTCAGCGTCTGCCTTCTTATTACTTGTTTGGGTGTCGCAACGCTGTCCTCTAGCATTGAGACGCTAGCTCTTGGGATGCTTCTTGATCTTTTACGTTGATTTAGCCCATTTGTGGTTAGTTTGACTCATTTTTTGCCTTGAACAACCTCGAATTCATCTTTTTGCTTGGAATGCTCTGTTCCTACAAAATTTCACAAATAGAAGTATCAAAGTACACTTATAACATACAAAACTACTAAATTATAGGTCCTAGAATAGCACTTTTTGAGTGCTATCAACCATCTCAAACTTAGAGTTTTGCTAGTCCCGAGCAAAATTAGAATGCAAATAAATAACAGAATTTTAATGTTAACATGCTTCAAACTCATCACTCAATGCATAGTAACGTGTAATGAGCTCAATAAATGAAATGTTCATTCACATTCTATCGGTAGGCAAGTCTAACTCTATTAATTATACTCTAAGCCTTCAGGACCATAAATGGGACAACCACGTGCTCAAAATGCAAGGAATTCAAAGAAGGATTTCAAACATAGCTTACTTCAAAATTATGCCTACTAGCTTCTTTATTTCTACTCACATACAAGTTAAAGCAAATCATTGGAAATCATAGTTCTTAGCATGCAAGCATAGAAATTCTACTTTTCAACATACTGTCAATCGAACAATCATTCATTAAATCGAAAAAATTTATCTAAAATTTACCATCCAAAATTAATCTCAATCAGCACACAGTTTACATATAATCTATCCTATCAGCACACAGTTCTCAGGACACCCCACCCCAAACTTAAAATGATACATTGTCCTTAATATATAAAATAGAAAGAATAGGGAATGAACAAAACTGGCCTGGTAAATGATGTGATCCATAGAGTTGGCAAGCTTGTGTATCGAGTACTATGGTGCTAAAGTTCCTGAAGAGAGAGACTGCCATCGAAAGCCAAAAGAGAAATCAATTAAAGAAACGACATAATGAAATTGCACAGGTAAAGATATAAACTAAGAAAGGAAAACAAAAATAACATAAATGAAAATAAACAGAATGAATACCCCCTGAATGAAAGAGGTCGGTCAGTCCTCATCATCATCGTTATCTGAGTAAGAGGGTAGTGGTGCTAGTGCACGGAGGCGAGGGGTAGGGATGTCCAGAAATGCCTGGGATAAAAAGTTATAAATCGTCTCTTGCCACTCGCAAATAATTCCAAACGACTTCACCTGATATTTATACTGGCGGCGTCAAAGCAGCTCTATACGTTTCGGTCTAGATGGTCCAGCCTCCATCTGATCAGGATCTTGCTCGAGAAGCTCGGGCTCTCGCATTTGTGCCATAGGTTCCGCCCCACGCAATCCCATTATAAAATTATTGTCCATGAGTATTTTAAGATGGACTAGCTCTTCATTGGGGTTCCAGGTGACCCATACTGCTTTACATAGTGTCATGATGAGTGAGGGATGGCCAAGCCCTCCAGTAGTAGATCCATAATGTGGCGGATGGATTGGTAAATGATTTTTTCTATGTCAATCGTCCTGCCCCTAGCTATGGCATAGAGCAGCACAACATGCTCCCTAGTCACATCACTGATAGGGGATACAAGGAGCAGCTTGGCACAAATGAAATTGTGCCACACCCTTTTAGAAATGTGGAGGTCGGATGTCTTGAATTTGATGGCTTCACCCCGTCTAATCGTCCATTGGGCTCAAGGATGGCAAAGTTCTTGAATAATCTGCATGACATCTACATGATCTTTAATAGAAGCTTGATACTCATCATGCTCGTATGCACGTACCCTATAGTGTCTGTTGATAGATGCTGCATAGAAAGATACACGTCATCCTCGTACAAATGATCTCAATTCTCCTTCTTGTAGGTTAGTGTAAAATTCTCTAACTACGGGGAGAATAGAGGCCTCCGGCTGCCTCACAAACTCGAACCATCCTCGTTGAGTAATGTTATCATAGAATTGAGGTTGTTCGACTTCACATGGTGCCAACCCACGATCTTGAACTATGAATCTAGTTACCACGTACGTTTGGTATCGAGACTCAGCATCGACATCAATGAATCGTTGGGAGTCAAAAGAATTGAAGCTTCCTACGTTCCTCATAGCTCTCTTAGGACTCATGCTGTCAAGTAAATTGTCAAGATTATGAGAACTTAAGAATTAGTCACATAAGCTCAAAAGTGAATCCATGATATGCATAATTAGTTTTCTTAACAATGGTGCTCTATTTTATAACAACGACATTCCAAAATGCATAGAGAACAGGCCCACCACAAAGAGCGTAAATTTTCACAGATCTTTTTTTTATTATTATTGCAAATACGCTTGATCTTTATACCAACATTCAATATCCATTCCCAAACTTATAAATAATTCATCAAAATTACTTCACATATAAGCCCATAAATTTTGAAAAATTAATTCATGAAACTATCGTGCCCAAATCTCCAATATTCATGAATAGACGTGATTTAATTCAATCAATACTATAGTTATAGTGTAATAAGCATGTTGAATTAAACCAAGTAATACAAATATGCATAAATTCAAATTCCAACAACCGTACTAGTCTCCACATTATATTTTCTTCAATAGTTATACCCAAAACTAAAGGAGTTATGTATGAACTTGAGTTTATTCATAAACAAAATTGTAAGGAACCAATCATGACTAGCAAATCAACTTCTAATACTAGGTTTACAGCAGAAAATTCCATGATTTTGTTGATCATTGGCTAATGGAAATTACCTCTAATTGTTTTTCAAACAATTTCTTCAAAAACCAAACTCAAATCTAAGAAACCCATACTTTGAAGCTTATTCAATACAACCTAAACCATGCAAATTCAGTAATTATAGCATAGATCAGGACCCAAAGACTGAGAATCCTTTACACTTACTTGGTTACTCGAAAATTAGAGCTTTGAAAGAAAGATTTTGATTTTAGGAAAAGAACCCACAAATTGACCTTGAATCTTCGAATTTGGGTAAAATAGGAGCAATAAAAGTTTGGGTTTTCAAGATTTAGCAAAGAAGAAGTGAAAAATCAAGGGAGATTTGAAGAAAATCATAAAGAATTTGAGAGAGAAGAGCTGTGGGGGTTAGGGTTTGAAGAGGAAAAAAAAATGTTTATGTTTTGCAAAATGCGAAATCTGAAATTTTTAATCCACATTTCGTGGCAGCGTCGAGACGCTAAAAGGCAACGTCTCAATGCTATCACCTCTGTGCTACTTACCTGGTGCTGCTGATGTTGAGACGCAGGCAGACGTCTCTACGTCAGTTCGTGAATGCTCTACCTTATTTTTTTTTTAATTAAAATTAATTTTTTTATAATTGATTTTTTTTTAAGAAAAATTAAAAATAAAAATTTTCTGCACCAAAAAGATAACTAAAATTAGTAAACACATACTAAATAAAAATAAATAATACTTAATAAAAATCAACTAAAAATAAAAAGAAAGAAAGAAAGAAATAAATAAAATATCAAATAAAATAACTAAGTAGAATTTTGGTTGCCACCCAAAAAGCGCTTTGTTTAACGTCTTTAGCTAGACTCATTGAAGCTCAGGATGCCTCGTCGAGATACATCTCTTCCAACTATCTTTCTTCATTTCCACAGTATGCTTTTACCCTCTGTGCATTGACTTTGGAAAGTGAGGCATCTTTTCCTTGTAGCTCCACTGCTCCATATAAGGATACATTCTTCACCACGAAGGGTTCCGACCACCTTTATTTCAACTTTCTTTGAAACAAACGTAATCATGAGTTATATAAAAGTACTTTGTTACTAAGTTGGAAAGACCTCTGTAATGTCCGTTGGTCATTCTATTTTTTTGTTCTTTCCTTATACAGCTTTGCATTCTCATATGTTTGGCTTCGAAACTCCTCCATCTCATTTAGTTGAAGTAGTTTTTGTTCCCCTGCTTTTTGAAGGTCGAAGTTCAGCTTCTTTATTGTCCAGTATGCTTTGTGCTCCAGTTCCACTGGTAAGTGGCGGACCTTTTCAAACACCAAATTGTACGGGGATGTACCGATTGGTGTTTTAAAGGCTATCCGGTAAGCCCATAATGGATCATCGAGTCTTTGGGACCAATCCTTTATGTTTGTCTGAACTGTCTTCTCCAATATCTGCTTAATTTCTCTATTAGAAATCTCAGCTTACCCATTAGTATGGGGGTGATAAGCTAAGGAAACCTTATGCTTCAACCCATATTTATTTAATAATGAATTAAATAGTTTATTGCAGAAATGGGTTCCTTCATCACTAATTATAGCCCTATGTGTGTCAAAACGTGTAAAGATATGTTTCTTAAGGAATTGAACTACAATACGAGCATCATTCTTTCTAGTGGCTATGGCCTCTACCCATTTAGATACATAATCAACAACAATAAGTATGTACACATATCCATCAGAAATAGGAAAAGGACTCATAAAATCTATCCCCCATACATCGAAAAGTTCTACTTCTAAAATAGGTGTCAAAGGAAATTCATGATGTCGGGAGATGTTACCTGTTCTTTGGCACCTATCGCACATTCTAACAAAGGTGTAGCAATCCTTAAATAAAGAGCGCCAATAAAAGCTTGATTGCAATACCTTTGTTGTTGTACAAGTTGGGCCAAAGTGACCATCATAGGGGGATGAGTGACATTCCTCAATGATCTTGGATGTCTCATCCAATGGAATGCATCTCCTAATAATATGGTCATAGCAAACTTTGAAAAGAAGTGGGTCGTCCCAAAGGTAGGATTTAGTCTCGCGCAGAAATCTCTTTTTGTGTTGAGAGTTCATTTCAGGTGGTAGGACTCCTCTTGCAAAAAAGTTCACAATGTCAGCAAACCAAGGCCATTTATGTTCTACCTAATATAATTTTTCATCAGGAAAGCTCTCGAAGATTGGGAATAGGTTCAATTGACCATTTTCATTCTCAATTCGAGACAAGTGGTCTGCTACCACATTTTCACATCCCTTCCCGTCTTTAATTTCAAAGTCAAACTCCTGTATCAAAAGAATCCATCTTATTAAACGAGGTTTAGCATCCTTTTTAGAGAACAAAAATTTAAGTGCAGCATAATCTGTGTGAACTATGACTTTAGACCTAAGCAAGTAAGATCGAAATTTATCAAAACCAAACACAACAACAAACATTTCATTTTCAATGGTAGTGTAATTTTGTTGTGCATTATCAAGAGTTCTACTTGCATAATTTATTGCCTTAAACATTTTATCCTTTCTTTGTCCTAATACAACTCCTAAGGCATAGTCACTAGCATCACATATCATTTCAAACGGTTCAAACCAATCAGAAGCAACAATGATGAGAGTAGTAATTAATTTATTTTTTAATTCACAAAAAGCATATAAGCATGCATCATAAAAAATGAAAGTGGAATCCTTAGTAAGCAAATTACACAGTGGTTTAGAAATTTTATAATAATCTTTAATGAATCGCTTATAAACCCTGCGTGACCTAAGAAACTACGAACTCTTTTCACATTTACGAGAGGGGGTAATTGCTCAATTGCAAAAATTTTAGCCTTATCCACCTCCAATCCTTTCTCAGAAATTTTGTGCCCAAGGACAATTCCTTCCTTGACCATGAAATGACATTTTCTCAACTCAGGACAAGGTTGGTGTCTTGGCACCTTTGTAAAACCCGAGACAAATTAGACAAACACACATCAAAAGAAGACCCAAATACAGAAAAATCATCCATGAAAACCTCCATTATGTCTTCCATCATGTCATGCAAGATAACCATCATGCATCGCTACAAGGTAGCATGAGCATTACATAACTCAAAAGGCATCCTCATGTAGGCGAATGTCCCATAGGGGCATGTAAACGTAGTCTTCTCCTGATCTTCAGAAGAAATGGCTATCTGGTTATACCTTGAGTACCCATCAAGAAAACAATAATATGGATATCATGCTAACATATCTAGCATTTGACCAATAAATGAGAGGGGGAAATGATCTTTACGGGTGGCCTTGTTTAATTTCCTATAATCTATGCATACTCTCCACCCCTGGACTATCCTAGTGGATATACTTTCATTCTTTTCATTTACTATTATAGTTGTCCCACCTTTCTTTTGTGCAACCTGTACAGGACTCACCCATGAACTATCCAAAAGAGCATAAATTATACTCGCATTTAGTAGTCTTAAAACCTCTGCCCTAACAACCTCCTTCATTGCAGGATTTAGTCTCCTTTGATATTCTATAGACAGACTAAAGGTATCTTTCATAAAAATGTTATGCATAGCAATAGATGGGTTAATACCTTTAAGGTCTCTTATGGACCAACCTAAGGAGACTTATGCTTACGTAATACTTCTAATAACCTATCCTCTTCCCCCTAACTCAATTCAGCAGAAATAATGACAGGACATGCAGATGACTCTTCTAAGTAAGCATATATCAAATGTTCAGGTAATGGTTTTAAATTAGATACAGATTTTTCATTACTTTTCTTTTCAAAAATAGTTATTGATGGTGAAGATGGATGTTCATGCTCAATATTACAAATAGGCTCATATTCAAAATCAATTTCTTCAAATTATTTTCTACGACAGTTAACTCAGCATTTATATCATAATACAAACAATCTAGTAGACAATCCCCATCAGCTTCATCAGTATGATCCCATCCTCCATATTTAGTAGTTTCATCCTCTATTAAGTCTATGAAATTTCACGTATTTACCTCATCAGGATACTTCATCGTCTTGTAAATATTAAAACTCACCTCCTCATCATTGACTCTTAGAGTTAACTTACCTTGTTGAACGTCGATTAAGGCTCTACCTGTAGCAAGAAATGACCTTCCTAAGATGATTGGGACTTCAGAGTCCTCTTCAATATCAAGGACAACAAAATCTGCTAGAAAGATAAAGTCCTTCACCTTTACCAAAACATCTTCAACTATGGCCTTAGGATATGTCAGTGAGCGATCTGCTAGTTGAACTGTAATGGTGGTTCGCCGCACCTTTCAGATATCAAGTTTCCTGTACACAGATAAAGGCATCAAGTTAATGGAAGCACCTAAATCACACAATGCACGATTAACGATAAAGTCACCTATAGTACAAGGAGTAGTGAAACTCCTTGGATCTTTTAGCTTTTCTGGTAACTTTCCCTGTAAAATTGTACTTCACTCTTCATTGTTGTTCACTGTGTCGTATTACTTGAACTTCTTCTTCCTCGACAAAATATCCTTCATGAACTTCACTTAATTGAGCATTTGCTTCAAAGCGTTGGCAAAAAGAATATTAATGTGAAGTTTTTTAAACATTTCTAAAAATTTAGCAGATTGTTTGTCAAGCTTTTTCTTTTGAAATCTTTAAGGATAAGGGATTTTATTAGGAACTATTTGAATGGGATCAGAAAAACTCCCTCAATTTGATGATGACAGTGCACAGTTCACTTTTTCCTCAACTATGCTTTTTTCAATAGGTTCATTCTCGAATTTCTCTTCTAACTCATTAGTTGCTCTTTTCTCAGGCTCTCCAAACTTAGCATCTCTCAATTGCTTGCCACTTCTCAAGGTGACTGTCTTGCATTGTTCCTTGGGATTAATCTCTGTGTTACTTGAGAACTTTCCTTTCTGCAAGAAGTTAAGTGTTGTAGTCATCTGTCCTAACTGGATCTCTATATATTTTATAGCATTTCCTTGACTATCCACTAAGCTTTCCAAACTAGCTGTCCTATTCCTGGATTCAGTTATGAACAAGGTCATCAACTCTTCCATTGAGGGTTTCTCTGGTTGTTGGTTACACGAAGAAGATGATGCAAATCTTGGGGGACCCTGCAAAACATTCTTTGTATTAGCATAGGAAAAATTTTTATGATTCCTCAAACCTGGATGATAATGTGTTGGTAGTTGAGATTGCTGATTGGAGTACTGATTGTGCATCGGACCTCCTTTGTACCCTTGATTACTATTCACATAATTAACTTGTTCTGCCTCTTGATTTTCCCAAGTTGGATGTGTTTGACATGTTGCCATGGCTGTATTGGACTGTGACTTTCCTTGGATAGACAAATTATTGAGAGCATTAGTTAATGAAGCCATTTGTGCTTTTAGAGAACTTACCTCATCAACTTCATGGAATCCTGAAATTCTAATAACAACCCTATCAGCAGGTCAATGGTAACTTATGGAAGCCATGTTCTCAATTATTGTTCGGGCCACTTCAGCTGTCTTTGAAAATAATGAACTACCTGCAGCTGCATTCAAGATAGATTTAGTAGCACTAATTAGCCCATCATAAAAAAAATTGAATTTGCAACCAATCAGGAAAACCATGTTGAAGGCATTTATATAGTAGGTCATTATAGCGCTCTCATGCTTTGAATAGTTGTGCTGATTCGTGCTGCCTGAAAGCACTGATTTCTGCTCTAAGCTTCTGAGTTTTTTAGGGTGAAAAAAACATCCTCAAGAATGCCTGGGCTAGTTCATCCTAGGTGGTGATGCTATCAGTTGGAAGTGTTTCCAACCAATTTTTAGCTCGATCCTACAAAAAGAATGGAAACAACTTTAAACGAATAGCATCAGGAGATACACCATTAAGTTTTACCGTGCTATAGATATGTAGAAAATAGCGAATGTGCTTATGTGGGTCCTTAGTGGCCAAGCCTCTGAATGATCCCTCACGAGCCATCTAAATCAATCCCGATTTTAGGTCAAAATTGCATGCTGCAATTGGTGTTTGTGTGATTCCTGGTTGAGCTATGGGAATAATGAGTTGAAAATAGTCACAAATTGCCCTTTGTTCTGCCTATTGCTCCTCCATGACTACCGGCATACTCCTGTTTTTCCTAAGATTCCTTCTCAAAGTTCTTTCTATTTCAGGATCAAAGGGAACTAAGTAGCATCACAATTTCTGCGCATGGACCAAGATAATTAATGATAAAAATTATGGTGAACAAGGATAAAAGAAAAATAGACTAAAATAAAATATACCCTAGATCAAGATTGTACTAAAATCTTTTGAAAATACGAAAATTAATTCGTTGATTCCCCGGCTATGGCGCCAAAAACTTAATTGCTGATCACTGCGATACCGCAAGTATACGGGTCAAGTTGTAATATAAAACAGCCTTAAGGCTGAGTATCGTCCTTTGAGAATCAGGTTATGACTTACTTAGTTTCCAATTAATTATTCCAATTTTATCTAGGGATTAGGTGAAATTTAGTGATAAAAATTAAGATGAAAACTACTAAAATGTGCACACTTAGGGAGGAAAGTTTCAAGAATAAAAAATTCTAGGGTGTTGGGTTCTCTTTTTTTTTTTTTTAGCAAATTTAACTTATTAAACAATTTTAGGTCTCTATAAAATACTAAAATCCTAGGGTTAGAAATTCTAACAAACTAAGGCTTTCTTTCTCAAGAACACCTAATTTCACATTCAATTAACTATTCACTTTCATGCAATTGTTAAGAAAATATGGCTATTGGATTGATTCTAACGCTTGCCTCAATTTAAACCTATCACTTTCATGCATAAGTTTCAAAAGCCGAGCATACAAGATCTAATTATTGACATACTTTTTCAAGCTATATCAATTATAAAGGGAATTTATTTCATATTCTCATGCTAGAATAACAATGAATTCATCAAATACTATGAGGATTTAGCAAATATAATTCATCCATAAAATTAATCAATTCATCAATTTTAAACTAAAAAAAAAGTCCAACATCCCTAAGATTACAAAGCTTTTAGCCACTCATTGACTCTAAAATTCCTCTAAACAGTTTTCAATAGCAGAAAAAGAGTAAAAACAAGGAAGAAGAAATTTCTCGGATTGCTTCAACGTTGTCTTCTTTGTCAAACCACTCCTTGTTATCTTGGTTTTCACCCTTGATTACTTGAAATAACTCTTCCTTGCTCAGCAGCCTCAAAATCGAACTCTCCTTCTGTCTCTCATAACTTTCTCTCCCAAAACAGCCTCCCCAAAACCTAAAACATAAGGTTATTTTTATAGGCATCGTTGCAGCGTCAAGATGCTACATAACAGCGTTGACAACACTATGCTTGATATTTACCAAAATGCCATCGAATTTTTCAAAGAGGGGTAAAATTATCGAGGTAGCGTTGAGACGCTATAACATAGCATCTCGACACTATAACATAGCATCTCGACGCTAAATCGAATATCCTATTCTATTTTGGAAATATCATTGTAGCGTTGAGACGCTACTTCTTCAGCGTCTCAACGCTGAAGCGTCTGCCTTCTTGTCACTATTTTGGTGTCTCAACGCTACCTTTAGCGTTGAAATGCTAGC
>JAOANK020162483.1:0-30244 GCA_026257165.2 Telfairia occidentalis
CCTTGTGTTTATAAGAAGATCATCAATAGTTCAGTAGCTTTCTTAGTGTTGTATGTGGATGATATCCTACTCATTGGAAATGATGTAGGTCTATTGATAGATGTAAAGAAATGGCTGGAGGCTCAATTCTAAATGAAAGATTTGGGTGACGCGTAGTATGTTCTAGGGATCCAAATTATCAGGGATCTTAAGAACAAAACATTGGCCTTGTCTCAAGTATCATATATTGACAAGATGCTTGTCATATATTTGATGCATAACTCCAAGAGAGGTTTATTGCCTTTTCGGCATGGAGTTGCATTGTCTAAGGAACAATGTCCTTAAGACTCCTCAAGAAGTTGAGAAAATGAGGCAGATTCCCTATGCATCGGTTGTGGGTAGCCTCATATATGCCATATTGTGTACAAGGTCTGACATTTGCTATGCAGTAGGGATTGTCAGTAGATATCAATCTAATCTAGGATTTAATCACTGGACTGTAGTTAAAATGATTCTCAAGTATCTTCAGAGAACGAGAGACTATATGCTCGTGTATGGTGCTAAGGATCTGATCCTTACAGGATACACTGACTCTAATTTTCAGACTGATTAGGATTCTAGGAAATCCATTATCAAGTTCAGTGTTCACTCTTAATGGAAGGACTGTAGTCTGGAGAAGCACAAAGCAAGGCTGCATTGCTAACTTTACCATGGAGGCAGAGTATGTGGCTGCTTGTGGAGCTGCCAAAGAAGCAGTATGGCTCAGGAAATTTCTGACAGAGCTGGAAGTAGTTCCAGATATGTCTAAGCCCATCACCCTTTATTGTGATAATAGTGGTGCTGTGGCAAATTCCAAGGAGCCTAGGAGCCACAAGAGAGGAAGACATATTGAGCACAAATATCTCATCTGGGAGATTATGCATCGAGGAGCACAATGTTGCTGATCCATTTACAAAGGCTCTCACGGCTAAAGTGTTTGAGGGTCGCGTGGAGAGTCAGGGTTTACGAGACATGTATCATCTAGTCTAGGGCAAGTGGGAGAAGTTTATTGGGGATAGTGCCCTAGATTATTGTATTGTATACCCACTAGTTTTAGGACAAGTAAGAGATTGTTGGGTTGGTGCCCTAAATCTCGTGAGTTCGTATTTTTGTGATTATTGTAAACAAATTATTTATTTAATAAAACAAGATGTTATTTTATTTCACTTATAGTGTGCATTAACACCCAATCCAATAAACTAAGATCCAAGGTTATTGTATGTAATTTAAACATGTATGTGGTAGATGTACAAGTAGATCATGTTTAAATAATAACCTAAATGGTCTATAATATATGAATAAGGTTGGATACCTTATCCTAGTAACACTATTGGATATGACCCACTTTGTAATTGTTACAAGAGTTGTAAAATACTACAAAAGGTTATGATCCTAATCGTTCATGTGAAGACATGTGAGTGAGGGTATCTTATACAAAGAGTTTCTATAAGACCGGACGACGAAATGATTAGTCTCTCTATATAGAGTCGTTGCTTGTAGAGATTAACATTTCACTAGGATGATCATAGGTGACTTGACCTTAATCCTGAGTGAGTTGTGAACATCCTACCTATGAGGGCAATCTTTTGATCTATATGGGTGAGAGTTGCCAAGTTAGCCGACTCAATAAGCCTACCATTTTGGAGATTTTCCTGAGTAAGTAGCTGTGAACATAGCTACATGAGATGGAATTCACTCCTTCCCGTTTCGAGGGTAAGTAGATGAATTGTTCTCATAAGAACTGATTTCAGGTCTTGAAAGATGACGCACCTCACTCTCACTGGCAAGAGAGGGGTCTAGTTATAGTCGGACTATGACTAATTGTTCATTAGAAGGATCGGTGGTACTTAAAGGAGTTAAATATAACTACAGGGGTAAAATGGTAATTTTGACCTAGTTGTAGTTATGAACGATTCGTGAAGGGTCGACTTACAGTAGATTGATTAAATCCGTGGACACAGAAATATATCTATAGTATGAAGAGTGCAGTTGTCAGTCTTTAGTGGAGTGACCGGTAGTTAATGAATGTTGATTAAATTAATTAAAGAGTTTAATTAATTAATCTTGTATCATTGGACTTCAAATTAATGTCCATAAGGTCTACTTGTTAGCTCATATAGGATAAGATGTCGATCAACAATTTTGGTTTCATTTGAACTGTTCAAATTAATTTAAGGAAATTAGTTGTATGAGATACAATTTAGTAAATGTATGTAAATACATTATAATATAAATTTTATTATGTATGAGATACATAGTTAAACTTTAAATTATGATAGAATAATATTTGAATAGGATTTGAATATATATTATATCAATGAGATTATATAATAAGGTTTTTAATATGAATAAGATTCATATTAAAACTATAGGTTATGTAAGAGATATTATTTGAATATGATTCAAATAATATTAGTTTTTAATTAATTAAATGTTAATTAATTAAATATATAAATTAAGTATAATTTATTTTTATTAAAAATAAAATGATAACCCCATTGGGAGTTTATCACGATAGAGGTGGTGAGTGGGGAGTTTTTCACTCAACCCACTCCCTTCCCTCTCTCTCTCACAGACATAAAAGGAGAGGTACAATAGGTGAAAAAGGGAGTTCTTCATTTTTTTTGCAAAAACTCTCCTTCTCACAATATATTCCCTTTAGCAATTCTCTGGAAACCACACTTCCAAGACCTAATATCCTAGAGAATAGCGGGAATCCCAATTGGAGGTATTCGTGTTATTGGAATACGTGCGTAGATTGAAGAACAATTTTTCAAAGGTAAAATTTTATCCTCTCTGTATTTTGTTTCTCAAATGCATGCTTCCTCCAAAATTCATTCTTGAATGCATTCAACGTTCATTCGCTTCGGCTGGGAATTCGATTTCTTCAAAATGGACTGTAAAATCTTTCTAAATAATCATGTAATTGGTCTACAAGGATATGGCAATTCCAATGGTAACAAGCTTGCTATCAATCTCTCTGAAATCACGTTGAGTTGTTGTGTCTTGTTGTCACAAAGAGTTGATGTCTGGTTACATCTGCAATGCTATTTTGGATGTGTGTTGTTCTTGATTCTTTCCACATGGAATGTAGAAGTGGATTGATTATAATTTATTTTGTTGAAGGCTTGGGCAAGAAGTAAAGCATTAGGACTCGATTGTTGGAGACATTATAGAGGGATAATAAGTCGGTGTGGTTTAAGATTAAAAGACTAGAAAAAAGTATAGAAATAATCTAAAATTTGATTTTGTGTTTGTCATTATTGTCCATATTAAATGATTCCTTGTATTCTATATTGGATTTTACATAATATGCCCCCCATCCTCCCTCCCTCTAAATGTGTAGTAGAGCTTTTGAGCTCATAGAGTTCTCTCGATTGTTTAGAAATTGTTGGATAGGTTTTTTTACATAACCTATTAATGATTGTTTGTATATTTATAAATTAATGGAATGTTTTAAGTATGGTTTTATTTTTATGTACTAAAGATTTATTTTGTTTATTGATTAACATGAATGGATTAAAATTAAACCATAATGATTTATAAATAATTTTTTCTTTGTTTTTATTTTTTATCGGTGAATGAAATGAGATGACATATGTGCTATGCTTATCGGAGAATATGTGTCTATGTCTCAAACTTTTGAACTATGTGTTATGATTATGATCTGAATGTATATTTTGGAATTGTGTACTTTTTTTTTAATCTTTAATATACTTGGACTATGGATTTGTACTCTTGATAGATGTGCGTACTTATCAGAGATTATATAAACTTGTTTTAGTATAGATTTTGTTCATTATTTATAGTTTATTGTTTTACAATTATATATGCTAAAAACTTATATATTAAAGATAATTTTTAAAAAATATTTAAAATAGTGTGATACATTTATAACATGCCTTAAATTGTAGTTTGACATTATTATACAAATGTGTGATAATATTTGAAAAAGTTCTATTAATAAAAATAAAAATAATAATAATAAATTTTTTATAACGTCTTTTTTCAATTTATAGAAAATTTATTATAGCATTTTTAGCATGTTATGAAAATATTCAAATAATTTAAATATTGAGAGATTTTATAAGCATTTAACATAGCTTTAGAAAAATGCTATAAACAGTCACTACTTTTCATAACATCGCCACAGCATTTGCAAAAAATACTATGGAATATTTTGTTAGGCCTTAGCCTCAATTTTATTTATCCACAGCCAACAGAAGAATTCAAGAGCTTTCCTACCTCTCTCAATTCTTCTAAGAGATTCCAAACAAGATAAATTGCCAAAAAGAGGCTCCTCTGTCTCAACAAAATAGTATTTATACTAACATGCCTAACTAACAATATTCTCGGGGACAACATTTACAACTTCCTCTCTTGCCCTCTTCCTACGCCTACCTTTACTATTAGGTCTATAATTACCCGGCCCCTTAAACAACCACCTTGTCCTCAAGGTGGAAATCAGGCAACTGTGAATGAATAAGGGTAACTTGCTCGCACGTGGCATCCTCGGGTAGACTGTTCTCCAATTGAATCAAAACCTCTAAGGTGTCATCGCCAGTAGGTGCTCGTCGCTACCTCAAAGAGCAAGAGGCTTAATACTGACAGAAAGATCAGCAATCAAGGTTGGTGGAACCAGAAACACAAGAAGGCTATTACCCACAGCCTTGCGCAAAATAGAGACATGAAAGACTGGATGAATGCCCATTTCCGATGGTAATGCCAAGCTGTATGCTATAGGACCCAACGAGCCACAATTTGAAAAGGGCCCCATGAATATCAAGGCTAACTTGGGATGAGTGTGCTTTCCCAACGACGACTGACGATAAGATCGCAACTTTAAATAGACCCAATCATTGACCTCAAGCTGAACCTCCATTTGCTTGGTGTTGGCATATTTTGTCATTCGTTGTTGAGCTTTAAGTAAATTCTCCTTCAAGGAGCGCAACATCATATCACGTCCCGTAACAGCACGTTGATCTCATGAACCACACTTGTCCCCTTCTCATACCACAACAAAGGGGGAGGCAGACGCGCATAAATAATCTCAAAAGGTGTCGTACGAGAGGATGTAAGGAAGGCGGTGTTGTAGCTAAATTTAGCCCATGGAAACCATTTAAACATTGTTCCGGGGTGCCCATAGGAAAACAATGCATGTTATTCAAAGCAACATTATTCCAAATTTGATCCACAAATAACGCAGTGTTAAAGCTCCCGATCACACTGAAGAGTCCCAATTCACAAGCTGGCAGCCTGGATAGTGCATCAGCTATGGAGTTTTCCAATCCTTTTTATGCTAAATGCAGAAATCATTACCGGTAATTTAGCAATCCAACGTTGATATTCCCCAGCAATAACTCGTTGCTCAAGCAAGAATTTCAAGTTACGCTGGTCAGTGCGGACGATGAAACTTCGGCCTAATAAATAGGGGTGCCACTTCTGGATGGCAAACACAATAGTTATTAACTCTCTCTCATAAATGGTTTTAAAGCGATGTGTCGGAGGTAACGCTTGACTGAAATATGTGAGAGGTCTCTTATTCTGCATTAACACTGCTCCTACCCCTAAGCCGAAGGCATCAGTCTCTAGAACAAAGGGCTGAGAAAACTCAGGAATACCAAGTACTGGAACGGATAACATCGCTGACTTAAGTTGTTGAAAAGCCACCTCAGCCTCGAGATTCCATAAGAGCTTCTCTTTCTTGAGCAGTTGCATCAATGGTAGAACAATGGACCCATAATTGGCCACAAATTTTTGATAGTAGCCAGTGAGGTCCAAGTAACCTCGAAGCTTCTTAATGTTCTGCGGTACTGGCCATTTAGCCATCGCCTCCAGTTTAACTGAATAAACCACCACCCCCTGCCAAAATAATATGTCCAAGGTACTCATTAGAAATCTAACATTTCTTGGAATTTGTGACAAACTGATTAGAAATCGAAGTTTTCAAAACCACTAATAAGTGAACAAGATGTTCTTAGATGGATTGGCTGTAGATAAAAATATTATCAAAGAAAACCAACACAAACTTACGTAAATGAGGTCATAGTATATCATTCATTGAAAATTCGTAGTGACTGTCATGCATTTTCAAAAATGTCGACGGAGCGTTCTTTAGCCCAAACGGCATCACTAAAAATTTGTAGTGTTCTTCATGCATACGAAAGGTCGTCTTGTGAACATCTGAAGATTGCACTCTAATTTGATGATACTCGGCCTTAAGATCAATTTTTGAAAATACAACACCACCAAATAATTCATCGAGGAGTTCATCAACCACTGGAATGGGGTACTAATCTGAAATAGTAACGTGATTTAATGCTCGATAATCCACACAAAAGTGCCAACAGCCATCCTTCTTTTTTACCAACAACACCGGGATGGAAAACGAGCTCCGACTTGGCTAGATGATTTCGGCAACTAGCATTTCACGTACTATTTTCTCAATTTCATCTTTATGAAATTGTGGGTATCTATAGGGTCGCACATTGACTGGCCCTGCCCCTGGTTCTAACTCGATCACATGGTAGTATGAACATACTAGTGGTAACGATGTAGCACACTCGAAGACTGTCAGGTAATCGCGCAAAACAGACTGGATTTCTGATGACAAGGTTTTTAAGTTCTCCACTCAAATATTCTCACCTTCTTCTTAGTCCAATTGCTTTAGGGTGCTCAACTCTATGAACATACTCTGATCTTCCATTTCCATTGACTTCATCATCGATTTCAGCAATATCTGTGACTTGACTAAGCTGTGGTCTCCTTGAAGTTGCACCAGCCACTCACCAACCCAGAAATCCATCTCTGACAAAAGATAATCGAACTGAATCTTTCCCAACGTCCCCAACCATGTAACTCCTAGGATAACATCTACACTACCAAGTGGTAATGGTAGAAAATCATGTACAATAGATAGATTTGCAATAGATAAAAGGACACATTTACAAACCCTGGCCACTAGGACTGATCTGGCCGTACCGAACATCATGCCATAGCTCTCTAATGGTGATATTGGGATATTTAGCGATATCTCGACTTCATCGTCGATTAAGACCACGACTTTTCTCCCCTAAATTTTCCCTCTGATTTATAATATTTGGGAAAATCGAATCTAGCTAGCGAATTCAAGGAAAGATTTGTAATTTTCGTTTCTGTTGTGTCGATAGCTTCTTCAATTATTTTTGCCAGAGCTTCGATGTCGCCCCCCACTTCTTCTTCTTCCTGTACGATGAAGACATTAAGCTCTTTCTTCTTACATCGATGTCTGCACCAAATTTTTCATCGCACTTAAAACACAACCCATTTCCCCTCTTAATTTTCAATCCAGCGTCAGTCAAACATCAGTATGGCTGGGTCATATGCGATTTTATAGCTAGCTTGCGTGGGGTTGCGATGGTCGTCGAGGATGCTCTAGTGCTATGGCTAGGGTTGAGAGTGATTGTACGCACTGGAGTGTTTTGTTCACAGGAGTTGGACCTACTTGGGTTGAGTGATTCGCTGACCCGCTAGCCAAAATTTTAGATGGGGTGTTTGGGCTGGCGCTAACATTTTTAAGTCGTTTGAGTTGGATCACATGATCATCCTCTATCAGCTGGGCCATCATCATTTTGGCCTGAACACCCACTAGGTTCAATTTACGCATCTCACTTTGGATTTCCTCCTTAAGCCTACAAACAAATTTACTCACCAACGCTGTGTCACTGAGGTCCTTCAACCCAACCGATAATTGTTCAAATCGGCATCAATATATCACCTTCTGTTGAAGCTTCATCAACCTAGCATGCTTGTCGCCCTAGTCTAATGGTCAGAAACGTTCCCACAACAATTTTTGAAACTTGACCTAGCTCAGCACCGTTGAGCGATCATTTTGCCATTGATACCAATCCAACGTCAATCCTTCTAGACACAAAACGATAGCATCAAGCTTATCTTTCTCAGTCAATCAATTCACCATAAAATATCTTTCCACGCGGTGTAACTAGTCATCGACGTTTTGCCTTCTTCTTCCTTAAAAATCCTTTAATTTTCGCAAACACATATCAAACAAAGGGACTTCTCGATTGTTTGAAGCACAGGGAGAAATTATTTCACATTACCCATAGCTTTCACCACCGGGTCTCCCTTCATTTTCTAGACTGCCTTTTCGTCCATCAAACATTTCCTTTTATCTATGATCGTTCTCTCCAAGGAAACGGATTCCTTAGCTATATACATCCACAATTCCATCCTCTGCTTAGTCATTTTCATCTTATTGTGAACCACTGCAAAATTCGACTCTGTTTTTTGTTTCGCTGCTACTCGTCTTAATTCAGCCTCGACAAATTGTGTTTCCATCTTACTTTCGAATAACGTCTACCGTTCTTCTACTTCAAAGAACTGAGAATCAACCTTGTCTCCTATTTTTGTTTGTTTAACCACAACCGACGCTATCTTCTCTTCCACTTCTATTACTCTTGCTTCCATTTTCTCAACCATACCAAAAACAACCGCTTTGATACCAAAATTGTTAGGCCTTAGCCTCAATTTTATTTATCCACAACCAAAGGAAGAATTCGAGAGCTTCCCTACCACTTCCAATTCTCCTAAGAGATCCCAAACAAAATAAATTGCCAAAAAGATGCCCCTTTCTCTCAACAAAACAATATTTATACTAACATGCCTAACTAACAATATTCTTGGGGCCCACACTTACAAATTCCTCTTCTCCCCTCTTTTTACGCCTACAAGTCTACACCTTTACTATCGGCGGTCTATCATATTTATAATAGCTTTTATTAGATGTTATTGAAAATGTTATGAAAGGTCTACCATAACATGGTTTTAACGCAATTGAAAAGCCTTTGTAGCGTTTTTGTGTAGCCATAAAACGCTTACCATAACATTTTTAATAAAGCTATGAAATCTTTTTATAACATTAAAATTATGCAATTGAAGATGAACTTTCTATATCATTTTTTATAGCGCAGAAAAAACGATATGAAAAGTCCAAGACCTTCAATAACATCGCCTACTACCACGTTCTAAAAATGCTATGAAAAGTCTATGATAGCATTTTTTTTGATACTGTGGTACGTGATATTTTTTTTGTAGTGGTGGCATTTGTCCTGTAACATCCCTTTAATTAATTCTATTATAGTGTGATATTGTGAAATTAATTAGGGACTAAATTGTTGATGAGTATTAATTAGAGGAGGGGGGGGGGGGAGGAAATAATAAGTTTTGTTTTATTAAATTAAGAGGGGGTTTATTTTAAGAAAAATTAGAGAAATTAAAAATAATGGCAATCTCGTAAATAGGAGAATTGAGGTTAGGTTTGGGGTTGAGGTGCACCCTATAAATATGTTATTAGGGACCTAGCCACGGTGCCTCCTTAGTTTTCTCAAATAAAATCTTTTCCTCTTTTTCCTTCTCCTTTTCACGCAAAAGGCCTTCCCCTTCTCCCAAAACTGTTTCCTGTCTAATGCTTACCTCTCTCCCGACAGTAGTAGTGGGCGGCGGTAGCGGCGGAGGTAGGTGGCTGGCGACGTATTTTCTTCCTTTTCCTCAGTTTCTTCCTACTTCCCACACTCCGTTCAAGATCTCCTTCAGGGAACAACCTTTTCATCATCTCCCCATACCCCATACAGAATAGGTAAGGCTATAGAGTTCTCGATCTTTGTGTTTTCTCAAGATTTTCCCCTTTTAACCACTTTTCCCCCTTTTCTCAGCCATTAGAGATGTGATTTTGGCGAAAAAAAGGGTCAAAATGAAGCATGGAGTTGAGATCTACGCATTGGTGGAAGCGAAACCACGATTGGAGTTGAGGTGAGGTAGCACGCACGGTAGAGACATTTTGTTGCTACACGCGCCGATGTTTGAGGAGCGCTTAGTGACACTTGGGAGCTTCGATCAGGGCAATTCCGGTGGCATTGAATTGCTAGAGTTGAATAGATTCTGAATCTGGTCTCTGATCACCCATTCGACACGACGCGTGAAAGGCACTTGGTGGGAGGTGGCAGCACGTGGGTTGCAACTGGACCAGAAAGAACAATGTCTTCTCTACCTCGATTGTCCCTCGAAAACCCTAACTTTCTTTTTAATTTTAGATTAATTGGACTTTAGAAAATTAATTAGAGTATTATTGAAATTTGGACTTAGGTTACTTAAAGAATCGACTACAGAATCACTTAGGATGCACTTGCTGTTTTCTTTTGGAATAGAGTACGTTGCTTCACTTCTAGATAAACCATTGGGCTAGGTCGAAAATTGTATGACTTGTTTGATTTATTATACTTATCATGTGTATTGGAGATTTGAGCATGAGGATTTGTTGTGATGTTAAGCATGTATATGTAGATTATGGGATGTTGAGAGTTTCATGTGTATATTGGAACGTTGGATGCCTTAGTGGTTCGATTGTATATTATGTGACTGTTTGGGACCTATTCATGATTTGGGGGCTTATTGTATGTACATATAAGAGTTGCACTATCTCTGCTTAGTGCTATTTGGAGAACCTCCACGAGATGCATTCTCTGTTGTGTGCTTTGTTGTGTGCTTATTTGAGGTTCCTCCATAAGATTTGTATCTCTGCTTAGTGTGATATTGAGGACCTCCATGAGATGGATTCTCTACTATGTGCTTAGTTTGAGGTTTCATTCATGAGATAGTATGTTTTTGTGTGAGATGTATGACTATTTGTGGTTGCATGTCCAACCCCAAGGGTCGGGGTTACTTAACTGGTATTTTTATACTCAACATTTTCCTCTTGTAATTTTTAGATAAGAATAAGGGTTACCAGGGTGGCTGACGAGAAGTGGATTACAAAGGGCTATGGTCACAAGTTCAGTCTTCTAAATATTATTGATCATTCGTCATTTTACTTAGTAGTTTTCGAATTAGCTGTTTAGTCTTTGAACAATAATCTAATTGTGCTTAGTTTATTGGTTATTTTATTTAAAATTGAGATCCCAGTATGATTTAATTAAGCTTTAACTTACTTATTTATCTATAATTATATTAATGGTTGTCTTCAATATTTGAATATTTTTTTATAAATCTCTTAATTCAAGCAGGAATGCTAGTAGCGATCCTAGGTAGTCTATGTCTAGAAGTCGAGTCGTTACACATCCAATAGTTGATTAATTTCATAAAAGAAAGATTTGTTTTCGTATTTTAAATTTCAATAATTCTAGCGCGGATCCTCTGTGCCGTTTTGCTCTAGAATTACTTGATTAATAATTTTCTCAAATAATACTTCATCATTTTTCTGCTAAACAAAATATTTAGAATCAATAGTAATTAATACTAAATTTCTTCTATTTCATTTAAATGCTGACATAAATAGAATGATGCAACAATATGAAGGTCTCAAAAGTCCTATATGCAAAACAAAATAAATCAAGTAATTATTCCATAAATCAAAACCAATTACTCCAAAAATGAGATGAAATCTAGCCTAAAAGACTCCAAATAACTCTCTTTTGGAGAGTTATCAAATCCCCAAACTTGAACTCTTGCTCGTCCTTGAGTAATGCTTTAGACTTTTGAAAGATCAAATAGAATGAATTGGCAAACAAAATCCTGTAGCAGAATTAGATAAATAATTCAATGAAAGACTATCAACTATCCAAATATCTCACATCTCTTTCAAGTCAATCCTTTATCTTCCCTTCATCTTTCTGCACATGCCACAAAGTTCACTTATTCTAAAGACTTTAACTCTTAGTTAGTTAACTCCTTACTCATCAACTTTACCGTGCAATCCTACAGTTAGATTCTCATCCTATTCCCTTCTCTATCATGTCTTCGAATCCCCTAGATTTTAGTTTATAGAAATTGCTCACAGAATGCTCACTCAAAAGTTTTCACACAGCAAAGATTTTGTTCCCTTCAAGTCATAGCCTTTATTTTCAAGACTCATCACTTATCAGAAATTTCATTCATATTCTTAGTAGTAAGTCTTCTTGTTCCAAAGAAACATTTACATTCATGCAATAATCATCCCTCGTAATTCCCATTTTCTAAATTTGTTTTTAATATTCACCTTTCTCCTGAGTTACTTTTTTACGTAGGAAAAAATAGGTGTCTAAAGGAGAAGAGTGCGTACTACCTAAAACAGCGAAATGTCTTTTTCTATTTTTTAGGATAATGTAGTAAGGCTCAAGAAGGACCAAAGAGACACATCATCCCCAAACTTAAAATGTGCATTGTCCTTGTCGCCACGTGTTTGCGACGCGGAGCGACCGACGTCCTCAAAAAAGGGAAATTTTAAAAAAGAAAAAAAAGAGTCGCCACCAACCATTTCTAAGGTGTGATTGATCACCAAAATACAATAAAATAAATAAATAAGATGGTATGCGAAAACCAGATTTTGAGGTTTGGGAGTTGTTTGTGTGTGGGGAAGGTGTTAGTACCCCACGACACCCGTAAAAAAATGGTGGCCAGAATTTTATCTTGAATTGTCCAAGAAAAAGGGGTTTTTAAAAAAGAATGAGTATTTTGGAAAAAGCAAATTTCAAAACAAATGTCTTATTTTATCACTCATCCCTTCAACATTTGAAGACATGTTTTTGATAAATAAGTGGGAGCAACCCATTAATTTGACTATATTAGAACTTTCCTGAAATTAAAGAAAAATTCTTTCACCTCAAGAATATGAGAAAATTTTACCATTCCTCAAATCCGTCATAGGAAACCATTAGAAAAAATATTTTTTTTTTTTAAAAAAAACTTTTTATAAATTCATTTTTTCTTGGAATCAAATCTCGGACTCCTAAAAATTATGATCCCTCCCCTCAAGAATTCTAGAAAAACAGATTCCTAGATATTTCTAGATTTCATCGTAAGATATTTTAAAGAGTTTTAGAAATGCATTTTTGTTTTCAAACATTATAAAAAAAAAACTTTGAAAATAACCTTTATAAAAACAAATTTAAAGAAATTTGAAAACAACTTTGGAAATGGTGGAATTTTTTAAGAGATTTAAGAAAAAAACATTAAAAAAAATAAAAAATATAAGAGAAAATAATAGATAAAATGCAAATTGCAATCACATAATAATAAATTATAACAATCGAACAAAAGAGATTTAATATACAAATTTAAGAAAAACATATTGGAACCAATTTCAGACTCTCAAAGAATCAATTCCTCACCTCAGGAAAACTAGAAAATCGGACTCCCAAATATTTTTAGTATTTCGTCGTCGGAAATTTAAAAAAAAGGCAACAAAAGAATGTGCTAATGCAATGCAATATTTAAATCAAACTTAAAATAACTTAATCTAAATTAATCAAAATAGTAAAATCTTAACATAAATATTATGACATATTTTAAAAGTAACAAAAAATAATGAAGGGATACTAAGAAAATAAAATTTACAAAAAGAAAAATCAATTATTAAGTAAATTAAAAATAACAAAAAAAAACAATAATAATAATATTAATTTAGAAAGAGAAAGAAAAAATAAAAATAAAAAAAGGCACGTCAGTGGCAGAATGCGACCTCGCATTGCCTCCTTCAGCTCTAAAAAGTCAAATATTACACATTATAATAATAGTAATGAAAAACAAAGGAAAGAATAGCAAATAAAAAAAAGAAAGAAAAACAAAAAATAGAAAAGGCGTGAGCTGCCACCCACTTTAGAATTTTTTTTTAAAAAAAATATAATAATAATAATAATAATATAAAAGATAAATTTCGTAAAACGTGAAAGATTAAAAAAAACGTTTTTCTCTTTTCTCTCATTATTCCTCTAACCTTTCACCCGAAATTTTTCTTTTTTTTTTCTCTTTATCTCTCTTTCTCTCCTTTTTTTCTTTCTCCCCCACATTTAATCCATGTTTTTACTTCCTTCTCTTTCTCTCATCTCTGTTTTCTTTTCTTTCTTCTCCCTTTTTTTCTCTCTATGTTCTTTTCTTTCTTCTCCTTTTTCTTTCAAAGGCAAACTACTCTCTCTCACAAATGCTAGATAACGAGTCCTCTTCTCTCTCCGGCACGCTCGAGGTATGTTACTCTATCCCCGCTCTTTCTCTTTTTTTCGTTTTATCCAATTTAAACACTCACTTTGCTTCCTTCACCTTTTTTTTTTTCTGTAAATAGAACTCAAAAGAACTATAAAAATGGTGAAGAAAGTGTAGAGAGATTGAGAGGATAAACAGAAAGAAAAAAAAGCGGAAGAAATAAAAACAATGCCAAAACTAATAATAATAAAATAAAATAAACTAGATGCATGTAAAATAAACAAATAAACAAATAAAAAGGTTATACTAAGGTAGAAAATGTAAGGGAAAAAAAACTCTAACATCTTGTTTTTTTTTGTTTTTTTTTACAGGGATTCGAGAAAGAAATGGAATGAGTAAATGGAAAACAAAACGAGCATGTTGTTTGAGGTGCGGATCCTTGGGAATGAACCCTACTAAGTGCAACCTTCAACTATGCAATCCATTTTCTAGCTCACTTCATTTCTCTGTTTTCACCCTTTTTTCTCTGTAAATATCCATGAAATTCTTTGTATCTGTCTTTGTATTTTTTTGTATTCTTTTTTCTATATTTTCTCCCTTTTTTTTCACTATAGACTCTCTCGCCCAAATGTGTAAAAAGAAAGGCTTTATATAACCCAAAAAGTTTCTGTTTTTGTTGGTAGATTTTACTGGCTATATTTTTCTAATTTGAATCCTTGCCATAATGAACCACTACTCAAAAATAGGTTAAAAACAATGGGAACAAAATCAAAGTTTAAAATCAAACTTACTCCCTTGATTTTCTTTGCAAACACACAAAAAAGAAAATGAATATTTCAAATTAAAGGAAAAAAAAACAATTTAATTAGCAAAATAAAAGATATCACATTCAGAATTAATTAACACAAATATTTCAAAAAAAGTGATTAATTTTGAAAAGACCGAGCAAAAATACGTGGCTACAGTCCTCAATGTGTTGAACAATAAAGGAAAAGGGAGGGGGGAGGGAATCTCATACTTAGTCTAAAGAATCTTGAACAAGTTTGATCAGACAAATAAAATGATCCTCTAATTGTTGCAGCAAAGTTTTCTCAGGATCAACTAAACTAAAAACAGTTTCTTAAGTGTATGTTTAATTAGCCAACTCAACATACTTCAACCATTAGCTAACTTGAGCATAGCTTAATTAGTTAAGACATATTTTTTTTATCAAAAGATCGGAGGTTCGAATCCCTACTCTCACATGTTGTTGAACTCAGGAAAAAAAAAAACATCCTTCAATAGTATAAGGCACTAATTAATCATATTTATGGGTTGAAGATTAAAATTTTTACCCTACAATTGCATTAATGCAATGTTTTAAGAAAAATCAAATATAGATTATAGAAATAATCACTAATTGCTACAAAAAGAAAAAATTAAGACAAACTAATTATTATTATTATTAAATAGATAATTCTTTTATAATAATATACATTTTAAAATCTTTTAAAATTAAAAGTTAGTGTACTATCACGTGCAAGGCATGTTGCATAATTTAATTTATATTATAATAAAAAATTGAATTATATTTATTAACAAAAGTAATTTATCAAACAAAATTAATATGAGTTTAAATTTATAGGAACTTTATATATTCCTTATATATTATAAATAAATAAATTTATTTTATTATTTATAATTAGTGTAATTGTAAAAATATAAGATTAAAAGTAATTATTATTAGTAGTAAAATTTGTTAAAATAAAAAAAAAGTTTGAATTATTTCAATTTAGTTTGGTTTATATATATAATTATGCAATTATTTTACAACGAAAGAAATGATATGTAAATATAAAATTTAAATTGCATTCAGCATTAATGATTATGATATAATTTATATCTTACTAAAAATTAAATTAATTTATATATTTTAAATTTCTTAATGTTTTATCATTTACTCCATTATATTTTTCCTTTAACTTTTTAAAATAATTCTAACTAAAATTCTTATTCTTAGTTTTTTCTTTCTAAATTCTTTTTTTTATCTCTTGAAATTTTCTCTCACTAATTTTTCTCTCTAAAAATTTACCTTTATTATCCAGGTCTCCACATAATTTTCTCTCTCTTACATATCTCTCTAACTTTTTAAAAACAGAAAGCCAAAAACAGTTATCAAACAAGTTTGGTTTTATGTTTTTTAGAAACAGAAAACAAAAAACAGTTATCAAACATATATCATTTTTGTTTTTAAAAAACTGAAAACAGAAAAACTAAAAACCAAAAACAAAAATGGTTATCAAACGGGCCCTAAAATAATGGAAGACTCAATGACTTGACCATGGCCTCTCCACAACCAATCCTTATCAACCATCCAGTACGCCCTTAGCATTACTTAAAAAATATTGAAAGAAAATGTTGAGTATTTTAAACAAATACTCACTAAGTAACCCAACCCACGAGGTTAGATATGTAAACACATAGAATCATACAATACTCATGCGAGACCTACTTAGTTAACATTTTCAGTCTAGGCTATCAGCCTAATTATTATGACATGTCATTAACAATTCTCTTAGTGATAATACACTCACTCTTTTACTAGTGCCACCCTACTACTACTTGATGATAGATGATGGTCAATCAGTGTAGCCAAACCACCCCAACACCGATCCACTAAATTGGGAGAGGTTGTCACTTATCAATTCAGTCCGTGTACAACATACAACAGTCCATGCATCCCAATTAACTTAACGACAATCATATTGTAACACATGTTCAATTCATGAAACCTTACAAGGCACCCAAACATAATAGTCAGACGATGCCTCCAGCAATCAATGTGCTTATACTGATCATGGCATTCAATCAAATATTTTAATGCGACGAAAGGAATATAAAATCGTACATGTCATGCTCATCATCAACATACAACACATAATCTACAATTAGATATTTTTACAAGGCAATTAACATCCAATGTATCTAACCTAGCCTTAAGGTTTATCTAAGAGCAAAGCCACTTACCTTAACTTTCTAAAATAATTTCTAAGTTAAACTTTTCTAGTTCGATCTAATCTCTTCAATAAATTCTCCTACGTAATTCCCCCAACGTTGAGAATGTTAGCGAATAATTTTGAATTTAGGCTTTAACGTCCACTTAGGCTAGGGTTTTGAAGAAGGAGATATACCATTCTTACTGTACAACACATCCCCTCTCCTGTAGGATTTTTCCCTCTTGTTTTTGCAAAGCCTAGACGCTAATCTACCTAATGAGCTAAGTCATGCGCCGTTTCTCTCTCCCACCACCATTCAGCCGCTGGAGCTCATGGTTTGGAGGTCTTTACGTGCTGCTCCTTGCTGAAGTGGATGTCGTTTGTGGTCGTTGCTTTCCATTGTGTGGCCATTGGTTCTTCTCGGGATGAAGTTGCAGCAGTTGCTGCGCCATTACTGTCGCCGAAGGAAAGAAAGAAACGCCGGGGGTTAGATGTGGAGTACTTGAGAGAGAGAGACCTTGCGTGTCTGTTGGTCGCTGTCGTGTGGTGCCGCCGTCGGTGAGAGTGTTGGAAAAACCCTCCCACTTCTATCACAAGAATAAGCATAAAAATAACTGAGAAATTTAAAAGAAACACTGAACACAAGAATTTAAGTGGAAAACTCCAAAATCGGAGAAAAATCACGACCCACCAAAAAGAATATCCACTACTTAAAAAATTGTTACAATCACATAAAAATTCTCTCCTCAACCCCAATTACAAAAACACTCTCTCAAAGCTTTCAACTGCTCACACCTTTCTTTCCACTCTCAAACTAGAGAATACAAGAAAGGAATTTAACTAGAGCTAGTACATCAAGCTTAAAGTGTTTCTAATTGGGATGAATAAAACTAAAGCCCATGAGCCCTTTATATAGCGCTTGAAACCCATCACTTCATTCTTTCTTTTCAATGTGGGATTTTCACTCTTCTAATATTTTTTCAAAACCCAACAAATTCTACCTTGACAAGATATTTGAAGAACTAACAACTTCTGCTATCTTCATTATCACCACTAACAATCGTAATTCTTGACCTAGAAATTATAACCTATTCCACCATAAAAGTAAACCTACTTAGAACACCTTTCCAAGATTTTTCTTCTTCGTCACATGTCGATAAATCCTTGCTGAAATTTATGATGCAACTTCCACCTACTTGGCTCACCTAAAAGTTCTTCAGCCACCAACATAACTTCCTCCACACACACATTGCATAACCGCCAAGCTAATGCTCGTGGGTAATCTTGTGGAACTGCTAACATCACATCCTCTATTATGGTAAAGCAGATACCATGGGGATGATTTCAGTCTTTCTTTAGAGAAAGTCATCGTCTCCTCTGACGAGAGAGACAACGTCAGCATCCGACCTAGAGCCCTTTGACGAACTTACTCTATGTGGACAATCACTTTTTGTGTGCTCAAACTGTCTGCATTCCTAACAATTTGTTTTCTGCACGGAGTCTTTCTTCTTCTTCTAATTGCTCAATACTAGTACTGAATCCTCCTGTGAAGTACGCCCTTCACTCTTCAGACTTCTTTGCTCTAATAGAAGTTTAATAGTAACCTTAACAAAATCTAAAGTCTCTTTCCTGTACATCAAGATAAGTTTCATGTATTCATAAGAAGATGGAAGTGACAAGATGAGTGTGAGTGCCTTATCCTTCTCATTTATCTTCACTTCGATCGCCTCCAGCTCAGAAATGATGTCATTGAGAACACTGAGATGATATGAGATTTTCATACCTTTCTCCATTCGCAACATGTGAAATTGCTCCTTCAGGTACAGCTGATTTGAGATGCCCTTTGCCTGATACAACACTTCCAACTTCTCCCAAAGATCCTTGGCTGTTGAAATTTCATGCACATTGGCAAGAACATTCTTGGCCAGACTTAGTCATAATGAACTTGTAGCCCTCAAATCCATTTCCTCTCAATCTTCATCACTCATGTTGGACTTCTTAGAACTTCTGCTAGAGCCACCGCTAGACTCTACTAGACTATCATCACTGCTTAACATTTCAAATGCACCATCACTTGGTCTTCCTTTCAAAGCCTTGTGTAGCCCAAATTGTATCAACACATCCTTGACTTGCACTTGCCACAAGGACAAGTTGATCCTTCCATCAAATTTTTCCTCATCAAACTTCATCGCACTCATAAAGTTTGACATATTTGCTTCAACTCATAGCAAATTTGCAAATAGTGAACAATTCACACTATTCACACTACCTTAGCTCATTTCAAGAACTCATTTATGATGTGGAAGTTCAGACAATGCTGCAACCACAGAGCATACTCAGAAATTTAAGAAACTATAAATGTAGACTCTATGATACCACTTATTGGAAAAAACCTCTCACTTCTACAGCAGGAATAAGCAGAAGAATAACTGAGAAATTTAAAAGAAACACTGATCACAAGAATTTACGTAAAAAACTCCAAAACTGGAGAAAAACCACGACCCGCTGGAAAGAATATCGACTATGTGAAAAATTGTTACAATCACATAGAAATTATCTCCCTAATCCCAATTACAAAAATACTCTCTCAAAACTTTCTATTGCTCACACCCTTCTCCCCACTCTCAAACAAGATAATACAATAAAGGAATTTAACTAGAGCTAGTACACCAAGCTTAAAATGTTTCCAACTAGGATGCATAAAACTAAAGCACAAGATCTCCTTATATAGTGCTTGGAACTCATCACTTCATTCATTCTTTATGATGTGAGATTTTCACTCTTCGAATATTTTGCCAAAAGCCCAAAAGAGAGAAGGGGAAAAGAGCATGCTTGAGAGTGGGAAGAGAGAGAGATTTTTGGATTTTTATTTTCAAAAAGAAAGGTGGAGGCTAGGTTTCATCATTTTCTATTTAAAGGGGGTACACTCCAAAACTCTATTTCTTATCCCCTCACTCTAAATTACAACCATGTCATTCCCCTTTTTTTTTTTTCTTTTTATCTCTTATCTTTTCCAAAAATGAAATTCCAATTATCTTCCTAATTTCCTTCTAATATTCTCCTTCCAAAAATAAACTTCGACCAACTTATTAGTTCCCAAAAATAACTTTAAATTCTCAAACACTTGGTAGAATTACTTCTACATGAATTAATACCCACAACTTGTTAAAATAAAATAACGGGGCGTTATAGATTTGACATATGCAACCCATGCAACTTGAATGTAACACCAACATCTTGAGTTGCTTTCAAGATTGAAGAGATTTTGAGAGCAAAGATTTGATACAACTAAATAAAATAAAGGAAAAAAATAAAATTCTAATTGTTGGGTGAAAAATGTGAAGAAAGTCCCTTTATATAATAGTAGAGGATTAACAGTTACCAAACTTTTAGAATTCTTAAACTTTTGAAATTCAATTATTTATTATAAATTATAATTAAAGAAAAAAAAACACTTGGAAGATAAGCTTTTTGCATTCCAACCTTTTAGATTCTATACATTTATTATTATTATTACTTAATTAAAGAAATTTTTTTAGGGGCACTTGCAAATTTGGCAAAAAAATAAATAGGATATCGTAAATCTAACTATCATTTTTATGTTTTGCAAATATAGTAAAAAAATCAAGGCCCAACCCAAACTAAAACGCAGAAAAGTCCAGAATACTCTTAAAAGGGCGATTATCTTATGAGGCTTTCGATTTTATATTAGGTATATCAGTAACATCAGTGATATACCATTGATATACTACTGATATATATCATACAAAATATATCGTTGATAAACTATTTCTTTGATATATGTAATGAGAAGTATATCAGAAATATAGTTAGTTTTAATTCAGTAATATTACTGACATACTGCTAATATACCTGATATTTTTTATCCCTTCATAAAAAATGTTACATTTTGGAAAATGATCTATATATAATTGAAATTTTATAATTGACATTGAAAAATTTTAAAAAAAAAATTGGCAAACTTTTAGTCCCTAAGATCTAAATTTAGTATTTATTTGGTCTACAAGGGTTCAAAAGAAACACTTTTAGTTCATGAGATTTGAAAAATAATTGTAAATAGTACCTAAGTTAAATTTGTTTTTAGTTGACTAACAAAAAAGTGATGTGGTATATTGATGTGACAATTTTTAAATGAAGTGTCAACTTTATTAATTTTATATATTACTTTTAATCTATATGAAATTTAGTTCTTTTCTTGTTTCTTTCTTCCCCTCTTTCTCTCGCTTCCCTTCCGACAGAGAAGAAGGAGAAAGAAGAGAGAAGGAAGAGACGAGAAAAAAAGTGTCACATAAACTAAAAATAATATATAAAATTTACATTTTATTTAAAAATTATCATATCAACATGTCATATCATTTTTCCGTCAGTCGCTCAATTTAATTCATGGACCATTTAGAACTAATTTCCAAATCTTAGAGACTAAAGATGTTCATTTTGAAACTTTAGGAACCTAATAGACCCCAAATTGAAACATGATAGACCAAAAGTGCATTTTGTCAAAAAAAAAAAAAAATGAAAAGAAAACGTATCCCCTTTTTTCTGGTATAATTATTAATATTTATAAAATGAATTATAAATATATAACTAATTTTTATGAGAGCACAACTTTATATGATTTCAGTTTTTTGAGAATAATTTTTCTAAGTAATAGAAATATCCTTAAATCGGACAATAAATTCTTAAAATGCAAAAACGTGAATAAAGATTTTTTAATTTTAAAGTCCTCAAAATGATTTTTTTTTTAATTCGACCATTGAAGAGTTGGAGAATCAAATCATCAACATTTTCTAAAAAACTATGTGGGACCCTCAAATTGATGTTGATAAACTCCTCATTCTTCTCTCTTGACATATTATAATCGTCAATAATTATTTTATATTTGCATATTATATTTCTTTATAGTAATGTTTTCTCCAAAGTGATTAATCATATGTTAATTCGAGTATAACTCAATTGATAAGTTACCTACTATCATTGCAAAAGTAGATGATTCGATACCATCTTTGTAGATATTAAACTCAAAAAAACAAAAAAAGTAATTAACCATATTAAACAACAAAATATTACATCTTTTCTAGAAAAAAAAGGACACTCAAGTCTCAATCAGGCATGTTGAACTTCAAAAAAAAAAAAAGTCTCAATCACTTAAATGATAATTGTTTGTTTTGGGAGGTCAACAACATATGGGGTAAGGGATCGAATCCTAACCTTTTAGTTAAAAAGATACACCTTAACTAATTGAGCTATGTTGATTTGGCTCCAAATCACAGTTGAAAAGCAACAAGGGAGCAATCAATCACTTCTAATCTCGAGCCTCATTCAAGTAACTGTCAATCTTCCCCAGATCTCCAGCCTCAATGAAGGCCAACTAATTATGGAAATACAAGCTGATCAACCTTGAGAAAGCCCAATAAATCGGCAGCAAAACTGCACAAAATCAACACCAAATCTGCAGAAATCTACCTTAGATGATGGCGGTAAATTCACTTAAATAAAATCAATTTTAAGTTTTGACTCATAAATTTGTAATTTGTATCAATTTTGACTCTAAACTTTTAATTTCATTAACTTAAATCTCAAACTTAAAGTTGCAATTTGAACCTTAAACTTGAAAAAATGTTACAATTTTTACATTCTAATAAATTTTTATTTGAAATATTGTTAGAAAAAGTATTCTCAAATACGTTCAATGAATTATAAAACATATATAAAGAACAAAGTAGATAAAATGTCAAAGAAAAAAAATATTAGAACTAAATTTTTGTTGAAATTTATGAATTTTGATAAAGTTATCGATGGTCAATTTATGCATTAATCGAACCTAATTTTGTGTCATGTTTTATTTTATTGAAATTAGTGTGTTTACGAAAAATTTTACATTGTATTTTTTTTTGGTTAAAATTAATAAGTAGTGAATTAGCAAAAATTGAATAGCAGATTAAAATCGCAACACTTCTAAGTGCGGGATCCAATTACTTGAAAAGCGTAAGAGCAAAAATTGTTTTTTTTTCTCTAAAATTAACTACTCTTAATTTTATTACCTTAGCTGAGCAACCCAAAGGCTATCTCTATCCCAAATTACTTCCGTTATTTATTTTGTATTTAGTCAGCATCTTGAAAGCTGTGTAAGACACAGAAAAAATGGATTCAAAGTGAATATAGAGCTCTCATTTCTTTCACTTTCTTAAGACCATAAAATAGCATAATATCTTGATCAATTTACTTTTTAGTGAGAGAAACCGTGAGGTTGACATACTCAATCTTCTCTCTCGACATGTCTTCCTCAATAATTTTCTTATATCTCCAGAATAGTTCTTCGATAATGGCTTCTCCAAAGTGCTGAATCAGAAGTGGTTCAGCCACGGATCTAATGGTCTTTGTAATATAATAGCTACTGTCCATAGACATATTTGAAGATAGGTCAAATTCTGCGTTGAAGAAGTTCCAATTAATTCTTGAAACTTCAAGACAATTGATGGCGAAACTTCCTTCATTTAAGACCTCAACTTTCACTTCCCATGGGCACGGCATGTATTTCGGAATATCGAATGTATCAACTTTCTCTACTTCCACAATTCCCTTTAATCATTTTACATTAAAAAACAAAAAACCATCAAAACCATTTTTTTCTCTTAATCACATTAAGTTGGATTAAATTACAAATTTTATCTTTATGGTTTGAGTAAAAGTTTGAATTTGGTTTTTATAGTTTTAAAATTTTCAATTTGGACTCCATAATTTGAGCTTAGCTTCAATTTGATCTTTTACGGTTTGAGAGCTTAATTAATTTTCATTTAGTCCCTATAGTTTGGTTAAATCTCACAAATCATACCTAAATTATAATTACCCATTCGAAAAACTCAACTATTTTCTTTTATTTTTTACCTTGTAATAAACCCTTATATGGTAAACTAATTAACATAGTTAAAAAGAAAAAAAAATGTAAAAAAAATGTTAACATGATTACAACATGGATGATTTTTTAAGTTTGAAAAAATTACTTGGAGCAAATTTTAAATTTTTTGAAATCATAGGGACCAAGTTGAAGCTAAACTCCAATCATGAGACTACATTGAAATTTTTAAAACCATAAGACCAAATTCAAACTTGACCAAAACCATAAAGTCAAACTAAATTTGTAATTTAATCCATGAAATTCCAATAAGAAGCGAGGATTGGGGAATACAATTGTATGTTACCTCATAAACCATGTTATTGAGAGCTAAAGTCAGAAAACCCCAAAAGTCATAGTAGTCTTCAGTAGATGGATCTTTAGTTGTTCTTCCTATCATAATTAGAACCATACGTCCTCCATATATTAATTCTTCTACACGACACTTCAAAAACATTGAAAAATCCTTCTGAAATTGGGTGTAATAAGCTTGAACCACACTGTTTGGAGTTGTAGTACCAATGAAAATATTCCCTTTATTATTACTCTCTATCCCTTTTGGAACCTGCAACATATATTCCATTTAATACATTCAATCATGTCTTCCCTTTTACTAAAATAGACATAGCTCAATTGATTAAAGTATATCTCTTCGACTAAAAGGTTATGAGTTCAAATTTTCACTCCTACATGTTGTTGAACTCAAAAAAGAAAAAGAAAAAAAAAAGAGGTATAGAAAAAATTAAAATATGTATAACTAATAAGTAGAGTTTTAGAAATCACTTGAGAGAGCCAATGAAGACTATAAGAACAATAAACAAAATGCAAGCTTTTGGTGGGAAAGAGCTTGCCATAGAAAGAACCCGGTACCTCATTGAAGAAACATGGACCAAAATCAGCTCCCATTTGGGTCTTCAAAATTTCAAGGAAACTTGGTAACGATGTAAAAAGAGCATTGAAATCATTCCCATGAACATCATTGAAGAAGACTTGATACTGCAATGGCTTTTTGTGAAGCTTTTTATGAGTCTCCTCCTCTTGTTTGATTAAATTGGAGACAATCGTAAGAGTGTTTGGTCCTGAAGAGCAACCCAAGTCCGCTAAGGTTAAGGTGGTCGGGAAATTGATGCAACCACAAAGAAACTTTGTAATGGCTTCCTTAGCAATCGGCCATGTCATAGAAATTGCCTTCCATTGTTCAAAATCATAAAATAAGAAAATCTCATATAAAGAAAGAAAAAAAATGTTTTTTTTTTTTGTATAATTAAAGATTGTTACCGGAAGCAAGGAGTTGGAAGCATAGCTGTTGTTTCCCGTTCCTCCATTGACATGGAGCATTATTATTATTATTTCAACTCTCTTTCTCTATTTGGTTTGTGAAGTAATTTGGTGTTAGTGTAATAGGAGAGACAAAGCAATAATTCAATTTCTATTTATAATGAAGTTTCAGGGGTTGTGAATTGTGAATTGGAAGCTCGATCTTCTCTCTATTGGGATTCCGTTAGTGTGGAAATAATAAGTAAAACAGACGAGGAAAGTCGGGTAGAAGATGGTGTGACATTTTTCCATCCATATAGAAAGGGCGTAATTACTGATAATAATTTTGTCATCATTTCCAAACGGCCCTCCTATGTAATAATTGATTCCGTAATTAAGATTGGGTTTTCTCGATTGAGGATGAGGATGAGGATGGGGTGGGAATGGTGATGCCTTCTTCCTCTCGTCTTTTCATCCATTTCATTTTTCATTTCTACAAAATTCTTCACAAAATTTTGTCGGAATTGGAGCAGAGATTTTCTGTTAGAAACTCACAGACATCCGCTAGACGTTAATTTTGGTTTTTGTTTATTAATATAATATTTCATTTAAGTTTAAATATTTTATAAAAATATTAGCTAAATAAACAACATAAGTCTTAAATATGAAATTATCAAAACAAATAAGTTTTAAAATATAAACATTACAACAATGTCTCATATACATCAATAAATATTAGTCTATCTTAGCATAGCTTAGTGAATAAAGACATGTACTACTGTTGGAGGGTGATGGGGGCAGTTATAAGCTCAACCCGACCAAACGAGCTAGGGGCCCAGCCCTTCACGGAGCGCGTAAGGGGAGATGGGAGAAAGAGGAGGGCCCAGCCCATCCCATAATTTGGAAGCTTGCTAAGATGGGCTTCCGTACGGAAGGGGTCCCCCCTCCTGGCACCCTCACTCGCACTTATAAAAGGCAGGTAGTGCAACCTACAAAAAGGCAACAAGCACCTCCAAAACACACACACTCATGGTCCTACCACACTTTATAATCTCTGACTTCATGAACTAACTTGATCGTCGGAGTATGTTTGGCAGAGCACTGAACCGGTGTTGAGCGCAGGACGAAGACGGCTTGGGACTTATCCCAGAAACGTGTGACAACATTTGGCGCCATCTGTGGGGATGAGGCAAAAGACCAGTGGAGCGCGAAGCCGAGCTGGCAGTGTCTTCCTCACATCTCGTCAAACATGCCAGACAGTGAATCCACCACCCGTCGCCTGGCATCAATCGAGGTGGGCTCGGGACAACACATCGACCCGAACCCTGCTCAGAAGGCACCGTGCGAGATCCGCATCGAAGGGTCTCGCACGCAAGCCCCCGCCGGAGGGCTCAAACAGCAGACGACCCTGACTCGGCGGCGGACCGACCAAGTTGAGACGAGCGGGCTTCAGGCCGAGGTGGAGGGTATGCGAGGGCAAATGCAACAGCTTCTCGAGCTCCTCACCTGGCAACAAGACCCGTCATTTCCCCGTCCGTAGAGACCACTCCAAGCCGACACAACCGACCGAGCTGGCTAGGAGCCTACGAGCACCGGCCACGGGTCTCAGCCCCAAGCAAACCAGCAGAGGATGGAACTGCCCGAGGACCTGTGTAGTATGCTAAATACCAAGACTGCCGACCTCCAGCTTAAGCTAAACAAAAAGCGGGAAGGTCAGGCACTCACTGAGGTGCCAAGTGGTGAGAAGCCAGGGTGCTCGGTCGCCTAGTCGTCGCATGGCTAGTTAAAGGATCAGATCGGCTGCATGAAAGAGGAGTTGCGCAAAGAGATCAGGGACAAACTCCTTAAAGAGTCGGCAAGCGGACCGGGGACGCAAGGGAGATGCTGCAGTTCGGGCTTGAGCCTTTCACGTCCGAAATCATGGTTGCTACCATGCCAGAAAAAATGAAGACTCCCACAATAGAGAAATATGATGGCTCCACCGACCCAACTGAGAATGTCGAAGCCTTTAACCCGTGGATGGATAAACAAGGTTACGACGACTCCATCAAATGTCGGGCCTTCGACCTCACCCTCACCGGCTTCGCGTACAATTGGTATCGGGAGGGCACTATATCCTCTTTCCTCGACCTCGACTCACTTTTCGTCGACCAGTTCCTCGATGGACACGACCGACGAAAGGCTCGAACTCACCTTCTAACCGAACGTTATACACCAACAAAAGTTCCTATCAATGTGGTGCTAGCAAAAATAACCCATGCCGTGGAAGGAAAATTGTTACGATGGCCACCAAAGATGAGGTCGGAACCGGCTTAGAGAGACAAGTCGAAGCATTGTAGATTCCACCTAGATCATGGACATGAGACAGTGGAATGCTGCAACCTTAAGGAGCAGATCGAGTCCCTGATCCAAAGAGGCCATCTGTCCAAATTCGTGAACCGAAAAGGGGCCGCTGGAGGACCGACAAACCTCCCCTAAACGAGTCAGATCCCGTTCCCCAAGAAAAGAAGACCGCCCTCATGAAATCCTCTCCATCTTCGGAGGAATGTACGGGGGGAATCGGGAAGCAAGAGGAATCACCACTCCCGGAAAGCCCCGCTAAAAGTCAGGTCGAGCATCCGTGTTCACGGTTAGGAGTGAAAGCTCCGAGCCGCCTCTCGAATTTACCGAGGACGAGGCAGGGGCGCACCACCAACCTCACAATGACGCCCTCGTCGTGTTTGCAGAAATAGACCACATTTTCACCCATTGCGTTTTAGTGGATGGGGGAGGCTCGACGGACGTTCTTTCCCTTGCTACTTTAAGCAAAATGGGATGGGGGAGGGAGAATTTGAAGCACTGCCCGACCTTCCTCTACGGCTTTGCCTGGGAAAGGGTCGTACACGAAGGGTGAATAACTCTCCCCATGACTGTCGGGTCACCGCCCCAATGGGTGACCTTCATGACAGACTTAGTCGTCGTCAATAACACCGTCATGTATAACGCGATTCTTGGACTTCCGACCATCCATAAACTCAAGGCTGTCCCATCCACCTACCATCAGGTAATGAGGTTCCCGACTTCGCAGGGCGTCGGTTTAGTACATGAGCAACAGCTAGCGTCGCACGAATGTTATGCCGTGGCCATGAAGGACGAGGGAAGAGTATCGACCCTCTCTGCTGACGACCGTCGAGCTGACCGACGCCGCCCAGATCCTGAGCAAGCCACAGCCCAAGAGAGGGGAGGGCCGGATGAAAGATTGGAAGAAATAAACCTAAGTGAGGGGAGAACCATAAAGTTGGGGACCAACCTCTCGCCCGATACTAAAGATCAGCTGATCCAGTTTTTCCAAGAAAATACGGACGTCTTCGCCTGGTCACCAGAAGACATGACAGGCATCGACCCCCGCATCGCAGAACATCGCTTGAGCATCGATCCAGCGTTCAGGCTTGTAAGGCAAAGAAGACGAAGTGTGGACCCTGAGAGAAGCGTGGCCACGCTGAGGAGGTCGATAGACTACTAAGAGCCGACGCGATACGAGAAGTGGATTATCCGGACTGGCTTTCGAATGTTGTTATGGTCAAGAAGCTGAACGAAAAATAGAGAACATGAGTAGACTTCACTAACCTCAACAAAGCCTGCCCGAAGGACAGTTTCTAGCTCCCAAGAATTGACCAGTTGGTAGAAGCGACGGCGGGCCACCAAGTACTCACCTTCATGGATGCATACTCTGGTTACCACCAAATCTGAATGAACCCGTCGAATCAAGAACACACATCTTTCGTCACCAACGCAGGAACATATTGCTATAAGGTCATGCCATTCGGACTAAAAAATGTCAGAGCCACCTACCAACGCATGGTAAGCAAGATGTTATTGGGGCTAATCGGTCGCAACATGGAAGTATATGTCGATGACATGTTAGACAAGAGTAAGGAGTTCGAATTACACAAGAGCGACGTGGCCGAAGCCTTTCGGCTCATGCGTAAGGGGGGTATGAAACTCAACCCAGCGAAGTGCGCTTTCTGTGTGACCTCCAGGAAGTTCCTTAGGTTCATTGTACACCAGCAAGGGATTGAAGCAAACCCCGAGAAGCACTAGACAGTGACAGACATGCCACCTCCGCAGACTACCAAGCAGCTGCAGAGCCTCAACGGCAGAATTGCAGCCCTCAATCGTTTTATTTCCAGGTCTACGGACAAATGCCTGCCCTTCTTCAAAATCCTACGCAATGCACAAAAGTTCCAGTGTACCGACGAGTGAGATCGGGCGTTCGAAGATTTGAAAAAATATCTCTCCACAGCCCGCTTCTCGCCAAACTCACCCCAAGAGATTACCTCCTCATGTACTTGGCCGTGTCCGAGCACGCGGTAAGATCAGTGCTAACAAGGGAAGAGGGCACCCGACAGGCACTCGTAAATTATACAAGCAAGGCGCCACTGGAAGCAGAAAAAAAGTACCCAGCCATTGAAAAACCAGCCCTTGCTCTTGTGACGGCAGCGCGAAAGTTGTGCCCTTACTTCCAGGCGCACACGATCACTGTACTCTCCAATTACCCCCTGAAACAGTTCTTTCACAAACCTGAAACGTCGGGGCGCTTGATGAAATGGGCCATTGAGCTGAGTGAGTACGACGTGCGTTACGCACCCCGACACGCCATGAAGGGACAGACATTTGCTGACTTCCTGGCCAAGCTAGCCCCCAAAACGACCGAGTCCTAGATACCTACAGGGGAGCAAGTCTGTAGACCCTGGACCCTGTATGTGGATGGGTCGGCCAGTAGCGGAGGTTGCAGCGCCGGGATAGTAATAATCTCACCCGACGATAATCGACATGCGTACGCCTTGAGCTTCAAGTCTACGTGACTCACTGCTCATAGTGAGCCAAATTCGTGACGATAATCGCGCTAGGGACGAGCACATGGTTAAATATTCCGCGAAAGCAAAGGAAATGTTAGCAACTTTTGAAAAATACAAAGTCAAGCAGATCCCGCGATCCCAAAACTCGAACGCCGATGCTCGGGCCCAACTCACATCCACGCAAAATCAGGGTGAAGGGTGTCACAATTGCACTTCGAAGAGGCTCGCAAAGCGATTGTGCGGCACTTGCTTCCACCCTTAAGCAAGTCAACCAACTGAAAACGGGATTGCCAATG